>WHYT01016546.1:293085-314589 GCA_009806455.1 Tetrax tetrax
GGGGGGGGGGGGGGGGGGGGGGGGGGACACGACGGGGTGGACGGGAAGGGTTTGTATGCAGTTTAATAATATTTAAACCTTTATTTCAGATCACAAGTAAAGCAGGCCTTAGCTTCACAAAAGCACATCTTGGTTTAACTAATTAATTTGATAATCCCCTATTTGCAATCCTCAGGAGACATTCAGCTTCTGAAGCAAGTAATTACCACTAAGTGGCAACCTCATTGTGAGGCCCAGTCTGATTAGGGAAAAAAATTTCTTAAGCCAGAAATATAATCGTGGTGTGATTTCCCAGAAGGGATGGAGGAGAGACTACATAACAACAGCTGGTCACGCTCACCATTTGAAGGAACAGGAGCAACTCAATTAGGAGGTCTCCAGCTACGCTTCAAGATGTTGTTCAGTGCCATGTGCAAGCCTGGTCTGCAGTTAACCATCAGAGGCTTTACAGGAGATGTTTTATAGGTACAGAAGTCAGGATGGTGCCACTTAGGGCTCTCAAATACCCACAAGTGACACAGGCTGGGCGGAAATTAAAATCACACATCAGGGCTGCTGCAGCACATGTGCAAGCTCACAGCGTGCAGTCCCACGGGGAAGCGACCCAAGCAGGGGAATGCCAACCTTAAAGCCTCTGCGCACAGATGAGGCGGCACACCTTGGTGACACACAGTGCCTTCCCGGACAAGCCAGTTGGGCTCAATACATACAGAGCATTTGCTAGTCTAATGCTTGCCCCAGACATCCCAAGTGCCCAGAGTTTCAGCTTAGCAACAGCCCAGCATTAGCATTGATCACTGCCAGAGCCCACGGGACAAAGTCCTCTTTCTGCATACACCCAAGACACCCGTCTCCAGCTGAGCAGCTTTGTGCTCCCTTAACTTTGAGCTGTTCTTGTCGGGGAACACGGGTGCCCCCCAGGCCTTGCGAAGTGGCCATGCTGCACACCACTCTTGGGTTAACACCTCTATAAAGGCATCCTCCAGAGACTTCTCAAACCCTCAGGGACCAGACTCTTCCTCTCCAGAGACCCCAAACCCCCTCTACAGCCTAGAACTGAGACCTGTAGGACATAGAGCCTGACACGGTCACATCTCTGTGGACACAGATCTGGTTAGGAGAGCTTAAATCCGTTAAGAGGAGCTGCTTGTTTGTTCCCTGGAGTTCAGGCGCTGCCTCCCTTTCCTGAGGACAGAGTGCTCTTGGCTTCAAAAATCTACTCATGGTTTCAGGACTGCCGCTTCAAAACTCACCACTGTCTCTGGTTAGAGGACAGATTGGCTTTCTTTGAAGAGCAGCCTAAACCTGACCCATCTCTCTGCAGAACCCAGATATTTAATGGCATTAGACAGTCATCTGTTTACCTTCCCTGCTGGCAGTGATGTTGCATGCCATTTAGTTCCCGCAGCACACGTTTACTGTACTCTCTGAGGCAGCACACTCACCTCCAAGCTAGACACGCCAGCGGGCACCTACGCCCTTCCTGCCACAGCCCAGTGGCCACCTCCCCAGCCCCTCTCCCACAGACATGGGAGATGTGGAGCACAGGGTCTCACAGCTACCACAAATGCCATCCTCAGTCACAGCTGCCAGGGCCAGCTCCTCTTTGCAGGTCTGCTTGGCAGAGGAGCAGTTGCAAGGACAGACAGACACCCCTCCCTCCACATCTCTGGACCACCAGGAGCCCCCCATTTGTGTCACTGCTTTGTGCCCAGCTCACACTTGAGCAACCGGCATCCATGAGATACCTCCCCAGCCCACACCCAAGAAGGGGATACAGCCCTCAGTGGACACCTCAAGTAGGTACTAGGCACCGTTACCAGACAAGGGCTGGGACACACTTCTGGGATGGAGACTCATCCCTTCTCTTCCCAAAAGCAACCTAAATCCAGCTATGCCCTGCTAGGAGAGTGGGCTGCCAGCCCTAACCACCCCACTCCTGGGGAGCAGGGACCCCTCTCTGACCACCACTGGCTAAAGTCTGCCCCACAGGTTGCAGAGCCAGGGCCAGCAGCCAGAGACCGCAGCACTTCCTTCACCCTGCTCCAGCAGCTCTGACTCCTAGGATTGCTATTCCCCCTGGGTACACACTCTGCCAAGCCCCCTCCCAGCCTCTTGCAAACCCCACACTTACAGCCAGCACTTGCAGAGCCTGCACCCAGCAGATCCCAGCAGATCCTGTAAACCATTCTCCCATGGCAGAGCCTCTCCGGAGAGAAGGAAAGCTCTCACCTGCCTGCAGTTTGCTCCTGCAGATCAGGCAGACAGAGCAGCAGCTGGGTTGGCTCAGCACTCACTGGGGCAGAGCAATAGCCCCGAGGTGCAGCTCCAGCTGTGGGCACGCAGTCAGTGCTTTATGCAGCCGCATGGGCGGTCCCTGGGACCAGCTCTCACGTTGCCTGTAGCAGCTGGGCTGTGTTGCCCACTGAACTCGGACAGTGCCACTGTAGGTCCTCCAGGTGCTTCTCAAAGTATTCTTAATCCTGCTGCTGTTGCCAGCGGGGAAATGGCAACCTGCTCAGAGCTGAGTGATGGTCTCCCCTGGTACAGGAGAGACCTGCTTTGCCCCCTTCCAGCCTTGCCCAGCTGGTAGCAAAGTGGAAAGATCTGGTTCCTCCATCTCAGTCTCAACAGAGCAGCTCCACAAGGCTCCCAGCTGAGGTTCGAGTCACCCCGCAGTGGGCAAATAGTAGTTTGGGGTCAGGGTCTCCTCCCCAGGGGAGTCTGGAGCCAGCTCTTTTGACTACAGATCCAGAGCACAGGAGGTGATGGGAAGGCTCCTCAGATGCCACTGGGAAGGGCTGGTTTGACAGGGCAGTCTGCCATGGGACATCCATAGCTGGCAATTAGAGGAGTGAACCCCAGGGAATGCCTCCAGCAAAGATGCCAGGCAGGAACACAAAGTGAGTGGGACGCGGGGCACAGTGGATTCCTGGAGGAGGAACCATGATGTGGATCATGGGTCCTACACCAGGGACCCTTCATTCCTAGTGCGGGCTGGAGGGAGAGGACTCTGCACCAAGCAGGAGTGCATGACAGGCACACTGTGTGGTGCCAGCTGGGATGGGCACCTCCTGTCCATGGCACTAGGGTTGGAGAGCATCCTCACGAAATACTGTGATTTAATACAATGTGTCTCCTAAAGGAGAGGAGCAGCTTCCTCTTGAGACAGGCCAGGGCAGGGGGCTCGTGCCTCCTGTCATCAGTGTCTCCTCCTTTCCTCTCACTCGCCCTTCTCCCATCACCACCACTGCCGTCTCTTCCTCCTTGCAGAGGAATCTCTGCTCCCAAATCAAGACACAGCAAGGCCAGCTACGGAGCAACCATTGGAAGGGACCTGGAGGCTTGGACTCTTCTAGCATTCATGTAGGACCCGTGCTGGCCCCATTGTTAGTCTGGGGCTACGTGCCTCCAGAGGAGCTCGTCAGTTAAGTGGGATGAGTGGGTCAAGAGCTGTGGGATTGACATTCCGGCTGTTCCTGGAATATCCTCCCCGGGTACCCTGCTCCAGATATTCCTGGAAGGACAGGGAGTTCAGGAGCCCAGCCGGAGCCAGCACTCCTTGGCCCTCTGAGTCCAGACAGCAACTCCCTCACGGCCTCTGAGCCCACTCAGGTCAAAGGGTGGGTTCTTCGCTGCTTTTTTTTTTTTTTTCCCTTTACAAATGGCTTTGGATTTGTGTCATACCTTGCCCCTGAGAAGGCAGCCCCTGCCTGCGTTTGCCGCTGGGCGAGATGAAGGTGTCTGAGGAAGAGCGTGAGCGGGAGGCTCACCGAGAGCACTGACCACCCGCGACTGCCCGGCGGCGTCTCCCACCGCGGGCAGCTGCCGGCGCATCACAACCGCCCGTCGGGAGGGCGGCGGGATGCTGCGGGGAGCCGCTCACCCCGCACACGGCCGCTCCCCCGCCACACCGAAACAGATCTAAAACGACCACATCTTACCTTAGCTCTTTTTTTTTTTTTTTTTTTTTTTTTTTTTTGTCTTTCTGGGATACCTTTGCAAAGCTTTTGCCAGCTTTCTCCATAAACAGGCCAGGGTAGGGATGCCTACTGAAAAATGTGTATCGACACACATGTATGTGGTAGGCAAGAGAATATCCTTGCCCTGGGAGGTGAGGCTTTCTGAGAAAGCAGGCAGGACCCTAAGTGTCCAGCAGAAATCTGGAGGGGGTGACCCCTGCACAAGTGATGCTTGCCTGGTTCCATGCAGAGAGGAGGGCTCTCAGGGGAGCTCTGAGCTCACGGCTCATCCGGCTGCCTGCGAGAGCCCCAGAGCCCCAAAACCACTGGGGACCCACACATGGCAAGGCCCTGGGTGTGCACGCAGCTGGCTTCAGCCTCTTCCTCAGCCAGCTGAGGAGCCAAAACAAAGCTTTAACTGGCTCTCTGACTTCAACAGCCTGAGCTTAGCTGGGCTCTGAGGGGCAAAGCTTGTGCACGGGCAGGGATTGCCCCACATCACTGCGAGAGGAGAAAGCACAAACACAGCAGGCTGCCCACGGAGTCTGGTCTCTAGCAGTACCCCGTGGCCTTTCCAAGCCCTTCTTCATGGGCTGCCCACAAGCTTGAGTCAACCTGTGGTCTGATGTAGACCAGAGCAGCTGGGCTGATGGCCACCTCCTCAGAGTGTTCTCAGCACCCTCCCTCTCCAACTAACCCGCCACAGGTTTCACTTACCTTTGAGGCAGCCTGGCTGCGTGGCACTGGATGTCAGGAGAAGGCGAGGTGAGAGGACCTCCAGTGGCTTCTTCAAGGATTTTTGCTTTCCCCACAGCTGCAAGGAACAGCTCTGGCTGGCTGCAGGGAAGATCACCACTCTAGGATCTGGAGTACTTGTAAAATCAAAGCCCCTGCCATGTCAGCATCCATCCTGGCTGTCCTGCAAGAGTCCCCGGGAGCAGCAGCCTGGCCAGGCAGTCCTCCAGGATAGGAAGTCCCACAGCCGCGTTTGTTCCTCCAGGCAAAAGCAGAGAAATCCGAACCACGAAGGGAGGTGTGGATCACCCCACCCAGCTCCTGCTGACCTAAAGGTCCCACTGATCTTGTCTGTCCTCAGCCTGTCCACGCTGCAGCTTGTTCTCCTGCACAGCTGGGATGCTGAGCAAGCCTCCTGGCCAGCCCTGCAGCCTAGTGGGTGACACAGCCACTGGAGAGGGTCCCCAGCTCTGCGTGGAACCCCGGAGATGTTCACCGCCGGCCGCCAGCAAGGAGACACAGGCGAGCCGAGGGGCTGGCTTGACACGCGCTGGAGGGGTGCAGCATGAAGCACAAAGGCTCTCCCATCTTGGCCGCTCTGCCCTGGAACGCAGCATGGGAACCGCTGCCCAGTGCAAATCTGTTCCTCATTATCCGCCCCGGCTGCCGACTGATCCCAGCTCCATCACCAGCCACTCGCCACGCGGCCCCGGCCGGCTCCCGTCCCGTCTGCCAAGCAACTTCTGCACGACTTCACCATCCAGCGCAGCGGGGCAGACCGAGACCAGGGCTGGCATCCACCCCTCTGGAGGTAATTCTGGAGTGAAAAGGAATCGTTCCCTCCACCAGCAGGCAGAGACGGCTTCCAGTGAAAGCAGGGAGCAGGGATGGCTGCTTCGTGTGTGAAAAGCAGGAAGGCAAACGGAGGAGAACTCAGGAGACAGGAGCAGGAAGGAGCAAAGAACAGACGGATGTGTCTCCAAAATGTGTTTCCAGATACGATCGGACTGCACTCCTGAATTCCCTGCATTTGCTTTCCCACTGTTCTCTGTGAGAACGCAAGCGTGGTCAAAGCCTCTGCCACGCTTTGTTCTTGCTGGGACCAAGTGGGAGGTGAGAAGCTGGGCTCCCATTCACTAGCTTCCCACTGCTTGTGCCTGTATAGGCCATTGTGAAAACATCACATGAGGGTGTCAGAAAGTGCTCCAGAAATAGAGCAGAATGAAAAATCATGCAAGGTTGCCTGTGAGTCAACAGCACCCTTGCTGCAATGGAGAACGTGAAGCTGGTAGGTCCAAGGGAATGATTATTCCTCTTGGCTTGGTACCTGTGAGACTGAGCTGGGTACTAGGTCCAATCTGAGGCTCCCCAGAACAAGAGAACCAGCTTTAGGAAGACAAACCAAAGAGAGGAGCTAACTACAGGGAGGTACAGAGAAACCAGAGCCCAAGTCATCTCAGAGACACACTTGGAAGGGCAAGAGGCAACAGGCACAAGCTGCACCAGGGGAAATTCTTGCTGGGCATAAGGAGAAAATCATTCTGTGCAAGAGAATGTGCAGCCATGGTGCAGCTCTGGGACAGGAAGGTGGTGACAGCTCCATCCTCAGGGACTTTGCAAACCCAATGGGACAGGGCTGTGAGCTACCAGCTTTGCCACCAGCCCTGGGCAGAGCCAGTGTTGGACTGCAGACCTCTGGAGCCCCTTCCAGCCTAAAATGTACCTGATGCTCCAGCATGGATTGTGCGATGGCAAGGTGGTGATTTGCAGACGACTGCACAATGCTGTGCTGCTGCCTACCTGACTTGGGAGATGGCCAACACCAATCCATCGCCCACAGCTTGGCTCTTCCATCCAGCCGATGCCCCTGTTACCAGAGCTGCCTTACATCCTCTGCTGACTTCACAAGTTCTGCTACCACAGAGAAACTGGAGGAGCTGAGCATCGGAGAAAGTAAATCACAGTGGAAAAAATGTGCAGATCTAATGGCAGGCTCGAAGGAGAAGCCTGCCTGCAAAATGCTGGGTCTGCGATAGTCAGACAGCTCCAGGATGGGGTTGCTTATAATAACAGTCAGAGGGTTGTGTGTTCTGGGTTACAGTCAGACAAGCAGCTGCTTTGGTTATGCCTTACTCTGTCCTGGAGACGCAGAGGTTTGGGCACATGTGTTCGTGGTTTGGCCCGGTTCTTGTGTTTTTCCACTGAAGCACTTAAGTATTTTTAGGCTGAAAGAGGCGGCTCTGTGCTATGCTGGAAGGATCGGAGCAGTCCTGTGCAGGAAGGACACTTGCCTGCCATCTCAGCCTGTAAAGTGAAATACAGAGATGGCAGTATGGAAATAAAAACTGATAGTAGGAGCCATCATCCCTGGTCATAACACAGCTGGGGTCAAGGGTGGGAAGAGGGAGCTCCAAGCTCACCAGCTGCTGGCTGGTCGCGTGGAGAGCCTGCACACGGATTAGCTACTAGGCTCAGATAACCGTGTGAGACAGCATCAACCAGCCCCGGCATTTCCCAAAGCCTCGACATCTGCTTTTCCTCCTCTGAGGACCCAAATGCCGCAGAACCACTGCTTCCAAGAGAACAACCTGGCCTGCACAACCTGGTGCCCTGCCAAGGCGATCGTGTCTGCAGAAAAAGCTGGCACCGAGGTCCAGCACGCAGAGCGCACAGCTCGGCCAGCATCGCTGGTCGGTGGGATGTGAGGCAGATGGGAAACCTCAGGAGGAGCAAGAGCTTCCACAGGAACCAATACAAAGCTCTGAGGGCTAGAGGCTGCCAAAAAGGACCTGGGGGTGATGGTAGATGCCAGGTTGAATAGAAGCCAAACATCCGTCTTCGGAATCAAGTAAACCACAATCACCCTCCTTTAGGAGAAGTGGAGCCAGCAGATCGAGGGAAGAGCAAAGCCAGCACACACGGATGCAGGGAGGTTCCTGTGATCCAGAATACCCTGAAACAGACCCATTATATGATGTTTTTGCCAAAGAGAGAGGAAGCATGGAGATGGGACAATCTAGGCTCCCAGCACTCTGCTGCTGTGCAGGCAGCCACGACGCCGGGCGGCAAGGGCTCGGCTGCCTGCTGGCCTCTTGCTGGCTGCTCCCCGAGACATCGCCTAACGACAGCTGCAGGCAAGCTTCTCTTTGGAAAGAATTTCACATTTTCCACAAAACATTATCAAAATTGGGAAATCCAGTTAGGCACATCGAGTCTGAGAAGGGGGCTGCAGCCTCAGGTGGAGAAGAGCAGAGGCACAGGGACGCAGCGCCCGCAAGGGAGAACCAAACCAGGAGCTGCAAGAATTGGGATGAGCAGAGGTTCCCAGACAGCAGAGACCAGACCGCCACGCCTGCTCCAGCTCCCATTTATTGAACATTACAAAATACTCTGCGTATATTTTCACATTAAAACAATATTCTTGCAAATAAGATATTAAGTCTTGAGTCATTTGTGGTGCCCATGGCTACAGAAAACACTGACCCAGCTAGAGATTTAGTATGGCCCAGTATCAGAAATCAAAACCAGAATAAGGCATACCAGAAATGCAAAACTATATAAAAATCTTTTAAAAACCTCATGCTCATCTGGCAGGACAGGTACAAAGCAGGACGGCCTTTGCTGAGCCCCATGTTGGGCTCCCTCACCCAGTGCATCTACACGTCCCCTTGACACCCGCTGCCTCAGCACGCCCAGGGAGCTGGAACAGGCAGTTATTTAATTGCTTTGGGCTTTAACAGCCCAAGTCTCCATTCTTCCCTAAGAGGAGCATCCCCAACCCTCCCGCGCTGCTGGTGCCCACCTGCCATGCTGAGCTTTCCCATGCTAAGCAGTTCCTAGAGACCAGCTCTTGGCCCTTGGGGTCACACCAGGAATAATTCACTGTGTGGGCCATTGCCACCAGGTCCCACCGCTCTCTCAGGAAGAACAAAGGGTGGCTGGGAGGCAGGTGGTGGGGACAGACCTTTGAAGATGCACTCAGCTCTCGCCCATCACCCCTGTTCCTGATGTACATTCATACCTGCTGCTCGCTCCGCTCCTTGCACCATGACCAGCCCTCCCAGCTGATGGGCCCTAGGCAACTGGCGGGACTGGGACGTGGGCAGGATGAATGCCAAGGATGCTGTGCAGGGCAGCCACCTCCTAGCAAAGCCAGAAAGCAGCTATTGGGAACACATCCAGACAACAGGCATGAGGCTGGCACAGCAGGTTGGCTGCTAGAGGAGTCCCTGTGCGTACAAGTTCACTAGTCCAGCTCCTGGTGGAGCCAAATCCCAGGAGCACTGCTCCCAGTCCTGAGAAGCTCATGGCCTTGCCTCTGTGGTACTTCCATAACCCGGGGAACACAGAGCTGCCATGGCAAGGAGCCCATCGCTGGCCTCCTGGCTGAGCTCCATGCACACTGTGAGGAACCAGCACTGTGGCCACCTTGAAGTCAACAGTTGCTGGGTGTGGGTGGGCTCTCATGCACTGGCCACCGCTCCCAGCCCTCTCCATGGAGGTCTCCTACTCACAGCCAGGCTGGAGATCAGCTCACTCTCCTACACATCCACAGCCTGTTAGCCAGCACCCACATACCTCAAGGTGACACAGCCACGACGAGATCGAGCCCGGCTGCGATCCCAGCCCTGGGAGGAACATCTTTGGCCTCCCAGTGCTGTGAAGATGTGTAGGGACCAGAGAGGAAGAAAGAGTTTGGGGTCTGTGCCTCCCTGGGTGGATGGGGGCTGGTACCAGCTATTGCAGCATGAAGCCCAGTTATCGACCAGTTTTGCATCAGTAAGTGCATGGGCAAAGCCCACCCTGGAGTGCAGCTCCGGGAGGAGTACGGGGCTCTCCTGCCACTCCTGGAGTTTATGGAGACACACACAAGCTTTACAATGCAAGACAGCAGAGCGGTCAGCGGGTCGCAGCCCGCCCCCAGCCCCTTCCCCATCCGCAGTCTGCCTCAGAGGTGGCTCGCTCTGTTGAACGTCAACCATCTGGGCTCCGCAGCGGGCAGCACCCTGCCCTGCTCCTCCGTGGCCATCAGAGGCTGCAGCTCCTGCTGCTCAGCGCCATCCGGGCTGCTGTCACTTTGCGACCTGCCGCTCTTCGAGACGTGGCTGGGGAACTGGAAGCAGGAGCTCTGCTCCGGCATCGCCTGGCTCGCAGATTGAGGTTGCTCCTCCAGCACAGGGCAGGCGAATCTTCTGTGCTGAGGTCCGCTCTCGATGCCTGGGGGGGAAGCGATGCTCTCCAGGGAGGAGATGCTTTGGTTCCATGCCTTCTGCATATCCACTGGCACGATTTTGGTGGTCTCCGAGGAGACGTAAACAGCCAGATCAGCCTGGTCGCCTTTCCACGGCAGCTCCTTCTCTGCCAAGGTGGGTGACGGAGGGATGATGCAGGGGCTGGGGCAGACATCCAGGCTGCCTGGGGGTGCAGAAGGAGGGACAGTGAGAGGGCTCTCACACGGTTCTTGCTCCCCCCCTGAGCCCCGCAAACATTGCAGAACCAGCCACTACCGAATGGACAGCTGGCCCAGGGATGCAGAAGCCACCATGGAGGCTCCAGAGCCACAGAGAACAGGGATTCTCCCCCTCACGCTCTGCTGACTTTGGTTTTGCCCAGGCCAAGGCAATTTTGTTCCCCAGGTAGAGGAAGGACAGGCTACCCAATGGCAGCAGCCCTGGCACAGGAGCATCGGTGCCTACCAGGAGTTGTCTTTCCCTGCAGGACCTCATCGGTGGCTCGGGCGATGAACACAATCCCTTCATCATCCTCTCTCTCTGTCTCCGAGCTGTCGCTCTCCTCCTCCTCTGAGCTGACCATCACCAGGACAGGAGCTGCAGCCAGATGGGGCAGATGGTTTGGCAGATGGGGCACTCGGTGGGGGAAGGATTGCACCCACGGGAGAAGGACTTGGTGCTGGCACAACCCCGGGTGCTGTCATGCCACCAAGCTGGCAGTGGGCAGGCACAGCGGGCTGCTCCCATCCCACCCCACCAGTTCCCCTTGCCAGGACCCGCCAACCCTGCCTGCCACCGGCCTTACCTGCCTCCTGCCAGGGGACATTTCTGTGCGTCCTTCCATTGGGTGCGTCGCTGGTCAGAGAGACGTTCTTCTGTGAAGGAAGAGGGATTGGCTGGGACCTGCCCCGTGCAACCCCCTAATCCCGACCCAGGTGGCCCTGCAAGCCAGAGTAACCACAGAGACACAGATTCCCACCCCGGCTAGATGGCAGCTGGCCGTCAATGGTTCCTAGTCCTTAGACGCTGCCTCTTCACGGCCCTACAATAAACAGCTCAGCTGTTTCAAAAGGTTTCAAAAGCCCCCAAATGTGAGAAGACACCTAAGGCTCAATTTAAGGCACAGTGCCACACTTCTGAGCCTGGATCTGCACCAATTTTCACGCTACTTCATGCTGAGTGCTCTTGGAAAAAAAAAAAAACATGGGGCTCCTCCAGGGCTTGGGTCCGCTTTGCCCAGGGAAGAGCCATGCCAGAGCAGAACTGAGATGAGATGAGCCACTTTCCCCACTGGCTCTGGAGCTGCTGATGCCCTGCAGCACCTCACCCACACCCCAAAGGACCTCAGCGTCTGCAGCCTGAGGGAGGCCAAATCTCAGAGCTAGGAAGGGAGCAGGCGTTTGGGGAGCGCTTGCCTTTTTCCTGCCCTTTTCCTTCAGTCTGGCCTTGCTCTTGGAGGAACAGACGTTGTGCTTTGTGGACTTGAAGGTCTCCAGCCGCCTCTTCATGTTCTGCCGGAAGATTTCTTTATCTTGGCGCTCTTGTTTATCTGGAGAGATGAAGTGACGGCTGTAGCTGGCCTTGTACTGGCCGAGGGAGAGGCAGAGAGACACAGGGTGAGCAGCTGGCCCCACGGAGCATCCTCCATCCCTGCTCCTCTTGTGGGTGCTGCTACCCTTGGGGTGGCCGGGGAGCGCTCACCCGCCGGCGGGGCTTGTAGAGGCTCCCTCGTAGCACGTGGTGCATGGCAGCGTCCTCCTTGTCCCGGCGGCTCCGCACTGTGTCGATCACCTGCAGGTCCAGGCACGCGCCACTTCCACTCTCCCTCCTTGGGGGCAGAAAGTGATAGAGGGAGATGGAGATGCTGGGCTCCATGCCCACGTCTTGCCAGCCCTGGCACAACCCAGCCCTGGGGAAGGGGGCGGCTGCGGGGGTCTAGCAAGGTCTGCCCAGGGGCTTGGAGGGACGCTCGTACTCACAGGAGGTTTGTGACCGACGACTCGGACATGGACGTGCGGCTGGGCATAGAGGGCAGCGCCAGCTTGGCAGCTGAGAGCACGTGGCCACCCTGGGAGGTGGGAGGGAAAGGCTGGCATCAGGGCAGCAGGGACCCAGCCAGGCTGAGGGGGTCCCAGAGGGGACCATGCGCAGGGCGGACCACCACCTCAGGCCAGCTGGTTCCTGTCATGGCCATCCCACTGCCCGGCCCCCACCATGTGCCCCAACCTGGTCGACGAAACTGATGGCATCACGGATGTTCAGCTTGTAGTACACATCCCAGATCTCGTCCCGCAGCCTGTAGGCAGATTTCCGCATCAGGAGCTGGCTCAGGTACTTCTTGTCGAACTGTTCCCACCTGCCACGAGACAAAGACATGGGGGGTTTAGCTCCCACGGGGTACCACGGCCGTGGACCCCCTGCCCACGCAAGGCTGAGAGTGTCTAAAGCATGGGGAAAGTGGCCTGGCAGGCAGAACCTGGCTGCCAGGGAGGGCAGGAGGAGAGGGGAGGGGACACGCTGACCCTTCGTCCCTGCCCAAGGGCCTGCGGGAGGCAATGCGAGCGGGAGTGGGGCCAGCACGGCTGCCCCGCTGGAGCGCTTCCCCTCCAGGAAACAGGCTTTTCACATCCTTTTCCTGTCACTGTGCTGTAGATAAACACTGCCCTGCCTTTAAGGGGGCTGTCACCTCCTCAGCGCCCAGCGCAGCTCCATCCATGGGGAGGCAGAAGGCCATGCCACCACGGACACCCCATGGCCGCTCAGCGGCTCTGGTGCGGGCAAGCAACGCCAGCTCTCGCAGCATCCCCAGCTGCTCCTGCCTGACCTCTGTCTGGGATGCTTTTGGGATCTCAATCTGCTGCACAACAGCAGCCAGATGACCCCCTTCCAGATCGACTGACAGACAGACACAGCCTTCCTGGTCCTGCTGCCCTGCCTACAGCAGGGCTGTCCTCCAGCGGGGACCCTGTGACATCCCCACGGCTGGCATGCATCCGCCATCCCCTTGATGGCCAACGGAGGATCCTGGCTAAGACACTCACTTGTCCCGCCAGTAATGGTAGCCGTGGTGTCCCACAATGTCCTCCACCGCTGCCAGGATGTGGTCAAAGGCCTTGAGCGAGGAGAAGAGGGTGAGAGCGGTGGCGAGGCTGCAGGGGCTGCCGAAGCTGTGCATCGCCCTCGCCCAGCCTTGGCGGTGCGGGGAGCCAGGCAGCCTCCCGTGCCAGCACCTACATGCTCATGCAGCTCCTCATTCAACGTGGGCTTGTGGTGGTCACTGCGCTTCACCTTCAGCCACGTCACCAGGGGTTTGATGGTGAGGCCCTGGAACGGCAGGAGAAGGCAAGGGAAAGACTGGGAGGGTGAGAGGGTGCGTGGCTGGGGCACGGGGAGCAGAAGCAGCATGAAGCGACCTGGAACAGCAGCTGTGCTGGCTGTGCGTGCCCCTGCCAACCCAACTCCCTGCACCTGGGACCCGAGCAATGGTCATGTGTCCCAGCAGGCAGCGACCATGTCATACCCCTCCAGTCCCCTTCCACTAGGCTCACACCCAGTCCTGGGGCGCAGGAACCCCAAACTCAGCAGCTTTCCAAACAGAACAGCCTGGCCAGGCACACGCCGTTGCTGCTTTTGGAGGGAGTCCCAGAACAAGAGGCCAACAGGGAAACAACATGGGCCACGGTCCCACCATCGTGACAGTCGCCAGAGCGGCCTTGCACACCAGCCTAGTGATGGATGGGCTGCCAGGAGGCACTGAGGACCAAAGGTCACTTGAAAAGAGGTACTTGCCCCAAGCACGTGTCCCCAAGTCCCCATCTGGCCCCCCAGACCAGGTCTGGAGCAAGAAGGCAGCACTGGAGGAGGGCAGGGTGCCCATCCTCACCTGCACAATGACAGTGAAGAACACCACCACGATGGTCGTCGCCACAAAGTAGTCCTTGGCTTTCACCTTTGCCCTGTCCAGCAGGATGACCAGGGCGAAGGCCACGGCTCCGCGGAGGCCACCGTATGACATGACCACCTGGTCGATCCTGTCCAAGGGGATGAGGCGGAAGCGATTGAGCACGCAGGTCTGGAGGACAACGCCTAGAGAAGAAGGAGAAGGAGAGCCTGGGATGCCGGCAGAGATGCCTGCTCCCAGAGATGGGGCAAAGCCCAGACCAGGAGCCGTGGCTGGTCCCACACCCCAGCCTTTCTTGAGGAGTGCCACTTTTTGGCATGACAAGGCTGGGTGCTACTGGCCAGAAGCACAGCGAGGCAGACTGACCCACAGCTCGGAAGAGCAGGATAAAGAACAGGGTGCCCAGCACCAGCGCTGTGTCCCATGCCCACTTGGAGGTGTCCACAGCTGAGATGCCCAGAAACATGAAGATGATGGTCTCCGAGCTGCTGGCCAGTGTTTTCATGGTATACTTGACCGTGGTGCGGGATTTCTGGGAGATGTTGGCTTCCACGTACTTCTTGCAGCAGATCCCACAGAAGGTGACTCTGCAGAGGGGCAGAAGGAGCCAGCATGACCCTACAGCAGGATGAGGAGTGGGTCTGCTCGCTGCCTCTTACTGCTCAGCGTTGCACCCCTGATTTTATCGACACCCCTCCCCAGGAGACACCTCAGTACTCACGCCAGGATTGAGGAGAGCGAAACCATCTCGGCAGCAAGGTACGCGACGTAGGCCAGGAGGAAGACAAAGAGTGGCTCGATGATGCGCACGCGCTTGGTGAACCGCGTGATCAGGGCTAGGAGGAAGGCGAAGAGCAGCCCCACAGCCGTGCCCCCCAGGCTCACCAGGAAGAAGGAGGCTGGTGGGGGGAGAAGACTCATTTGCAAGTAAGCCCAGCTCCTGTGCCCCGCAGCCATGCCACACTGGGCTGGCCGAGCCCCGTGCTCCCACCTGAGTCCCCACCAAAGCATCTTATGATGATGGCTGGCGTGTGACCACTAAGATGGAGGTGACAGAGCTGTGGTGCTCAGTGCCCACCCCGAAGTATGACAGCGCCCATGCTCACCCCCCTCACTTCCACCCCAGAGGAAGAGAGAGGTGCTGGTGGGACACATACTCACCTACCCCCTTCACATAGTCCGTGGCATGGATGTGTGCTGGGCCCAGCTCCACAAAAGAGTTGAAGACCTTGTACAGCACCTGCAGGCAAGGTAAATCCCTTCAGGGAGGCAGGGTCTTGCCCTGCCTCAGGAGGAGCAGGACCTGCGGGCAGGTTGGACCTTGCGCAAGAGGCATCGCCTGCCCCAGATCTGCCAGGTGACCCATCTCATCTCAACAGGCAAAGTCCCCCAGGGCCAGGAGCGAGGAGAGACCCAGAGCGCACGGCATGGGTCTGCCCTTGGCTTGGGGATGTCACCTGCATCCTCTGCCCATCCTGGGGGACTCCAGAGCCCTGGCCCATGTTGGGCTCCACTCCATTAGGCTCCCCCAAGCTCCAACTCACCACAGTGACAGCGTCGTTCAGGAGAGACTCGCCAAACACAATGATGAAGAGGGTCTCGTTTACGTGGACCTCTTCAAAGACAGCCAGCACTGCCACGGGGTCCACAGCCGAGATGAGGCTGCCGAAGAGCAGGAAATCCATCAGCCCAGCTTCAACGCCTGGATCTGCTAGGACAGAAGGACCAAGCTCAGGCGGACCATCCGCCCCAGAGCCCCTCTCCCTAGGCTGAAATAAGCCTGTCCCTCATCTGCTGCTGATGACTTGGCTGCAGCATCCCAACTTGGAGTGCGGTGGGCTGAGCCTGGCAGCGCTCCCAGACCTCTGGGGTCCCCCAGGCAGAGCTGGGCTCAGCACATCCTTACTGCAACGTGAGGGGAGCCGGGCTTGGACATCCTCCTTGGCACCCAGGTGCACGGCTGCTCCTCCAGCAAGTATGCACCGAAGGAGGCTCAGCACCCCCACCTCAGGTCCAGGCATCGAGCTGTTCCTCAGGGCTCAGGAGAGCTCCAAACACAGCCCAGGCCAGCCAGGGCCAGTGGCTACAGCTGAGGGCAGGGAACACGGCAGCCAGCCAGCGAAGCTAGCCAAGGTCGGCGACAAAAATAGCAAAGACATGAGTCATCTCAGTGCTGAGCAGGGCCCGTTTGTCCTGCACGCCTGACGGTCCCGCCAGAGCACTGTTCCCAGGATGCCAGGATCCCGCTCCTGCAATACTCCCTGGGAATCCACGGCAGGGCCCGGCAGTGGGCTCTGAACATGGGGGCGCATTGCACCCTCTGACCCATCTTTTGGGGATGCTACACAAGCTGGGCAGCCCTGTGACCCACCCATGAGCCCGGCCCGGTGCAGTCCCCAGAGCGCAGCACCGGTGGTGAAGGAGTTCCAGAGCGTGCCCACCACCGCGTAGGTGAGGATGGCGCCGATGTTGTCGAAGAACAGCCGGCTGGGCATGAAGTAGCCTGAGTCTAGGACGATGGGGGGCAGAAGGAAGAGGAAGAACATGTTGGGCTCCAGCTGGTACTCGGCTTTCTTCGCCACGGCCAACACGATGCCCCCGAGGCCCAGCCCCAGCAGGATGAGGAGGCAGCTCTCTGGGACGATGGACGTCACCTTCCTTGACAGGTGGAAAACTAGAAGGAAAGGAAGAATGAGAGCATCAGTCAAACAGGCACATGGACAGGCATCCAGGCTCCACAGAAGGGTTGGCTAATGCGTGACGGACCCCGGGGCAGACAAGGGAGCGCCTAAGGCTGCTTTGTGGCCATGTGTGCACAGAAGACCTTCCAGCTAGCTCCCAGGATTTCAGCTCTCTGACTCTTTGGGATCTCCCTCTCCTCCTCAGCCGCTGTCTAAAAAGGCAAGCAGCCGAGCACTTTGCTTTTCTGGGCCTCTGGTATCTGCACTTAAAGGATAAAAGCAGCCAGTGAGTACTTTCACAGTGTCAGAAGTGACGCCGGCTGCTGTTCAAGCGAAGGCATCCTGGTTCACCGGGATGTGTTACCCCACCCAGAGATGAGGATGCTCAGCCCTGATGCCGAGGTGACCTTGTTTGCAGCCGTCTGAGCCAGCAGACGGAGCAGCGCGCAAAACCACTGCAGCGCAAGCGAGCCGGCCGGTCTCCGTGCCAGAGCACAGCCGTCCTCGGCACCCGCTGACCTACCTGCATGCGAAAACCAGGCGCACGGGAGCTGCAGGCTTAGAGATGCTTTGAATAATCAGTTTATTCCAGGCGAGGTTTGCAGCAAATCTTAAAACTGCTGTGGAACAGGGTGTATTTTTTAAGCGAGCAGAGTCTGTCCTGGTATTCATCCATCAGCTCTGTGGCAGTGAGCCTGCAGCTCAGGCACAAGCCAGCGGGACGTCACGCCTGCCAGCACAGGAGACTCGCTCCTCCAGGCAGCCTTGTCCCCAAGGCCAGGGCAAACTACGTAATCCCAAATATTTCTAGCTTCCATGGGGGGAAACCCCCCATCCCTATGGATTTCTCCTCCCTAGCGCAGGGCGCTGTATTTTTGCTGTCCCCCAAAGGGCAGTGCCTGGGGAAAGGCTGCAGAGGGTCATAGCGGCTTCGTCCCCTCCAGCACTGAGTTCTGCCATTGCCTGTGACATCCAGCCCAGCTCTCTAAAACAATTTGGCCAGCAGATGAAGAAACCTTCTCCTGGGGAGTGGGTTCCTCCAGGCACTTCCAGAGCCACCCCTGTCCCTGAGCACCCAGCAGGTACAAGGGACATCAGGACAGCTTCTGAGCTGCAAGCCCAGCCCTGCTGCCAACCCCAAAACCAGTCCCTAAAGCCCTTTAGCTGGATTAAAGGTGCCCGTTACTTGTGCCAAGTCATCCCACTGGAAGGAAAGCTCTGCTGTGGTCACACGCAGACCCTAGACTTCTTCCCTCCTTGGGAACCCTCACAGAAAGACCATAAGGTCTGCCCAGCCCAGAGTCCTGTTTCCAGGGGCATGGACCTGGAGAGGAGCCCAGGAAAGGCAGTGCTTCATTCATGCCTGTAAGTTTCCATGCCTCCATGTCCTTGTCATTCTCTTCTGAACTTGTCCCAGTCCTGCTTTATCCTTTCTGAGAGAGGTCCCAACATTCCTGAGATGTGGACACCCTGGGCACTGAGGTCATGGCCTCCTGATGTTCTTCCTTTCTCCTTTCCTAACACCTCTTAGTCAATCTGCCTTCCCTCACTGCAGCTGAGCACTGAATTAGAGGAGATAACTCAATGTCAAAGATCTGGTTCCTAAGCAGAGACAACATCTGTGAACCCACCACCACATGCGCAGGCTAACAGCTGCTCTTCCTCCCATTGAGGGCTTTGCAGTGACCTGTGCTGCTCCTTGGCATGGTAAGCCCTGTCCATGCCATCCTGGCAAGCCCCAGCTCTGCTCCCCTGCCGTAATGCCCCAGGAACACCGCTGCAGCTGGCATGGGCAGAGCAGCGAGCCCAGGACGGTGTGGTCTGCAGCTCCATCACCGACCACCATAGCTCTGCCATAGCTCTGCAGCCAAGTGCCCCGGTGACAGAGCCTGCATCCACCCTCGCCCCCAGCCGCCTCCGCTCGGTGACTGCAGACAGCTACAGCCCCCCGAGCAAACCCAGAGCCTGGAGAAGGGCTGGCTGAGCTCCAGCCCAGCCGAATTCCTGCTAAGTGACCACACCAGCCGCAGCAGAGCCCCATTCACCCCATGCGAGCCCAGCCAAGGCAGCACCAGTGGGCGAACGGTGCTCGCTCAGCGCCTGCGGCAGGCTGCGAAACCACTTCCCGCCCACGGGAACAAAGCTCTGAAGTTTTCAAGAAGGGAACGAGGCGTCCAGCCCCTTTCTGCACACTCAGGAGCGTTGCCAAGATCCCCGCTCCGGCAACCCATCTGCACTCCCCGTGCCATGGAGATATGCCCTGGCTGGATGCAGAGACCCAGGAGAGCCCACCGAGATCCTACAGGGATGTGGAGCCGTGCCTCCTGGCTGTCAGAGGTCATTCTTTCCCCAGAGCCAAAAACTTGGGCAAAGAAGGGAGCAGCATCGATGGGAAAGACCCTGCTTGTCCAAAAACCCCCTGGCTGAAGGGGGATGCTGCCGTCCCCCTGAGCAAATGGCAGCACGCGAGCTCCTCCGCGCTGCGGGGAGCAGCCAGCGGGGACGGGTGGAATGAGCTCTAATTTTACACGCGCTAGTCAAGGATTTCAGCATTAAAGGTTCCCACAGCAACAGTAACTTAGCCACATGTGAATTAACTTCAGAGCCATAATCCGCACTCAGGCATCCATAATACAGGATTTGCCATTGGGAGGGCTCGGGGCCAAAACCCACTCCGCTCCTCCGGCGCTTGGGAAATGGGGAAACGCCTAAACCAAGGCACAAGCGGCCGGGGACAGGGGTGATGGTGGAGAGAGCGTTGTGACCCACAGGGATGCTGCCGGGTGGAAAAATATCCGTCTGCTGGCAAACCCCTGCCCACGGGGCAGCTGTGGGTGAGGAGCACGTTTGGAGCAACGCTCGTCACGTCCCTCTTCCCCACGTCCCGTTCAAGCAGAACCGTGCTCTGACCAAGTACAGAAAACCAGTACAGCCCGGATGGTGCCTTGCTGTGCAGGAAGGCAACACCCAAGCCAGTTTTCCCCCGCCCCGGGTGTTTGCTGGCTCGGGGCAACCGGGCATCGTGACTGCTGGGGAGAACAGAGCCCGCAGTGTCATGTCCCCATCACCCAGCCGTGGGGCCGCTTCCTCCCCTGCAGTCACAGGGCTGTGAGCGCCGCAACCGCAACGGCTCCTCTGCGCCAGCCTACGCCCTGCATCCACAGCTGCCGCGGCTGCGGCTGCTCCCTCCGCTCCCCAACATGCTGCACCCCCGGCTCCATCTCCTCTGTGGGCTCCCACGCGCCCTGGGGATCACATGTGCATGGGGTCGTGTGCCACCTCTGGGGACGCCCCTGTTAGGATGCTGCCCACAGTCCTGCCTCCAGGTAAGGGTGTCGCTCCTTGCTCCAGGCTGCCAGCATCCATGGGACCCATCGGATGCATGGAGCCAGGCAGCCTGGAACAACCCACCACCGGGGTTGTGTTTCCCAGATGGAGAGGGAGGCTGGCCATCAGCTCGCCTCAGGCCTTGAAGAGCGTGGCAGGGCTGGGGGCTTGGGAATGACCCTGGCTGAGGCCCCCTCTGCACCCACCAGCACTGCCGGGGCAAAGCGGAGTGCATCGAGGGAAACCCACACAGGGAGCAGCTCCGGGGAGACGCCTGAGAGACAAAAAAAAAAGCCAGGGTAAGGGATCTTCTCTCTGATCTTCTGCAGGTAGGAGGGACGTGCTCGGCAGCTGGAGGTGGCACAGCTGCAGACAGAGGGTTGTATTTTTAAGCTCACAACGCTCATGAATTCACTCCTCGCGATGCTTTAGGTCTCCCTTGCGAGAAGGCCAAGGAAGGAGAGCAGCGTGAGGTCCACGGCCGTGGTTTCAATGATGCCCAGGACAGGCAGAGGCCAGCTGGTGGTCACAGCTGTAGCTGTGCCCTGCGTACTGGGAGCTGCTGCTGGTCCCCAGCCCAACTCCGAACCTGCATTTCTGGAGCCAGCTCCAAACTAAGAGGGTGCCCACGCCCCTACCCCGAGGACTGCGCCCACAGCAGGGCCTCCCAAGGAGGAAACCTGCCTCAAGGTCACGATCTCATCCCCTGGGCCCAGCGCAGCAGGCAGGGACACAGCGGGGGGGCAGCCTTCTGGGGACCCTGCTCGGCACCCACGCGCGGACGTCCCCTCCCCAGCATTCAGGGTGCTGGAGGGGAGGGGGGGGGGGGCGCAGCCCTGCAGCAGCTCCCACGCATCCGCCTCGCACCTTCCCACACGGCCTCTCGGGCAGAGCCCCCCGCTCTGCAGCTGCCTGGTCCTGTGCTGGGCAGCACGAGTGTGCTGCCCCTGCCCACAGACGGGGACCAGTCCCTAGGCTTCCGGGACACGTCTTGCCCAAAACCAGCACCACTGACCCCTTTCTGGGGCTGGGGGGGATCAAACCGCCAGCCTTGCCAGCGGCACGTGCTGTGCAATCCGGGGCATGGGACATCCTTGGTGGACATCTCTGCTCATCTCCATCCCTCCTCCGTGCCCACCCGTCCATCCCTCGCTGGGAAAAGGGGAGCGGGCCCCCACGTTGTCCCTTGAGCCGTACCTTCACCTCTCAGCTCGGGCATGGGGATGGAGGACGCGGCGCGGGGTCGTCCCAGGCCACGGCAGCCCAGCTGAGGACGGCCACCACCCACGCTCTGCCCATTTGTCCCCCACGACCCGCGTCCGTGGTACCCCATCGCCCCCGATGCCCCCGCGCCCACCGGAGATGCCGCATCCCGCCCCGGAGGGGACCGGGGAAAGGGGGGCGGGGGGAGGAGAAGGGATGATGAGGGGTGACACTCACCGATTTTGGCCAGGCTGGCCACCAGGATCCAGGCGGCCACCAAGCAGGGCGCCTGCACCTCCCGCCACTGCCACCGCAGCAGCTCGGCCCCCGCCGGGGCGGGGGGACCGGGGGAGGCCGCCGGGGGCTGCATGGCCCCGCGCCGCTCCCCGCAGCTCCCCGCCGCGCTCCCGGCCCCCGCCCGCGTCACGCGCACGTGGGACCGGTTTCCCCCTCCCCGCTCCCAC
>WHYT01016547.1:13276-32345 GCA_009806455.1 Tetrax tetrax
CTTCTCCAGGCTGAACAGCCCCAACTCTCTCAGCCTGTGCTCATAGGAGAGGTGCTCCAGCCCTCTGATCATCTTCGTGGCCCTCCTCTGGACCCTCTCCAACTGGTCCATGTCCTTCTTATGTTGTGGACTCCAGAACTGGACGCAGTACTCCAGGTGGGAGTATGTATTCTTCCAACAGAAGAGAAATGTTGTAAGCCTTATTGCTTTTGCCAATACTGATTGAAAGATCTCACACTAACAGTGTAATTTTTTTTTAATTTCAAATTTAAATAATTCCCAAATCTAACTGCTGCAACTGTTAGTAGTGTCAAAAATCACTTGCAAAGATACTTGTTTGGGGAGAGACAGCAGTTGAGCTATGAAATTTTTGCTATGTTTCTAAATGTTCTATCATCTTTCAAAATACAGCTTAGTAGAAAAACTGAAACAAAGTCAACAGGAAAAATAATGAAACTTGAAATTATTTAAGTTATTATGACATGAAAGCACATTCTATAAAAATACTTATGTCTTACAATTAGCTCCTACAGCCTAACTAGCAGCAGTAGTATTTCTTAAATAATAGCTTTATGAAGCATACATACACCTCTGTCTTGTAACCTTTCCCTAGCAATTGTCAGCAAATGAACATCCCACTCATTAATTAGGTTATCACACGTATGACTAGGAAAGAAACATGTACTATCAGTTCTCAGGAGTCAGGCCAGAGCTTAGGGGAGGATGCTTCCTTCACCTTTCACTGACAGGATGCTGTTTGCAGAAAGAGCCTCGTATTTACATTTCATATTTCTGTGACATTTCCAGGTTCAGTTGTGCTGGAAGAGGACATAAACAAGTATCATGGACCTACATTAAAGAATAACTGGTTTTTAATTTCACTTACAAGCTGTCCATCCCCCTCTCTCTGATTCTTACTGGCATCTAGTGGTACAGTAACATTTTTGTTGAAAAGGCAGATTCTTTATTGGTCAAAACAGAAATCGCCTGGAGATAAAATGCAGCGTCTGGACTCTCGAGGGTTAAGAGAACTGGAGTCAAACCTCAGTTTATAGGTCTGATGGTGTCACTAGGCAACAAGTAACTTGCTGCAGCCAGCTCTTTTCAACATCCTTGCTTCCTAATGAAGCCTGAACTGCAGGCGGGTTTAGAGAAAATAATAGAAGAAAGCATGTCTATTCCCTCTTCTTCTCTCTCCCCACTAAAACCCAAACCAAAACAAACCTCCAGAATCAAAGAGTGATGCCGCAATTGTAGGTGCGCCATGCTGGAAGCAGTTAAAAACTGTTAGCTTTTGTAAGGTGGGGAGGATTGTGGAGCTCCTATGTTTTAGCCATATTTCAAGAAAAGGGCCATAGCTGTAAGTCCAAGAGAAAAAAGGAAGGAAAAAAAAAATAAAGAAAAGAAGGAGAATGTCATTTAACTATTTTGAGCAGTTTTGAGCCTGTAATTACAAAACAGTGCTTTTCCAAACACCCATTAAAATACAATTCAAAGCACTTCATGTCTATTTAAATTGGAAATTTAGCTATATTATGTTTCTGTCGCTTGACTGATTGTGTCTTGCATTCTTACTTGTTCTAAGGGATTAATATATGAGCTCAATTTAAACAGCTGATTCTGTACAGTTGTCGTGTAGACATTATATTATTTTCAGTAACACAAAGATATTAAAGACATTGTGATAAACTGAAGCAAATCTCATGATAGATTGCTTTGCAAACTATTTGTTTAACTACACAAAACTTCCTACAAACAAGCAAAGAACAAGCAATCCTTAAATTCCACAGGAATTTTACAGAATTTTAATATAATGCAATGAAAATAAATCAGTGTTATGCAATCATCAACATATATTTTGTTTTCTTCATTTAAACAAAATAATATCACGTCTTTTATTTATGTGGCCCAAGAGATTACATGTTCTTACATTCAGTACTTTCAGTTCTTTATCATAAATCTGAATTCTGCTGTCATAAATTCTATACCTGATCTGTAAAACTCTAACATTTTTGAGAAGCTAAGGTATTTATTTTATTTGAAGACAGGTCCTTGTACATTTGGTAAACTTAGTATCTCACAGTAAGTACAAAAATACGAGCGTATTGCATTACATTGTCAGAACTGCAGCCCTATGAAGTTATGGATACACACACAATGGCCTATGCCCTACCAGCTTGCAACTGCAGCACATTTTCCTCATAGGTAAAATTTGGACACATTAAAGCTAATTTAACACTTTGTGTAAAACTAGTCACTCTGTTGTCCTGGAAAAGATACAGCATGATTATTTTGGGTTTTTACAAAGCAAATTATAGATTTAATTAATATGGCCACTCTCAGAATAGAAATTGAAAGCTATTTCCACTGAGGTCCTAATTCTGTGTTCTGTTCAGTGTTTCCAGCAGGTTTTGCATTCCAGAGTGTGCCTAGCACTGCTAGGTCTTTACTGCAAGAAGGTTTTCATTTTTGCAGACAATAAGCCTTATTTCCTCCGCTGAAATAACTTTTTAGGCAGTCTGTTTTGATGCACACAGTCTTTCAGGTTTAAAGCCCTCTCTTCTTATGCTGCACAAGCAGCAAGTTCTTAATCTTCATCTGCTCCACATGACAATAGGTGCCCAAGCACTCACTACAGCCTAAAAAAGCCATAACAAAGCCATAATAAAGGAGTAAGGAAGCAGCTGCCATGTTCAAGTAACACTAGATTCTGTGTTTGTGGAGCTGAATTAATTTCAGCCACAAAGAAACATGTATTGCCAGTTTGATGATCTCTTTCTACAGCCAGAAGGCAAGTAATCAGGGTCACAGAGAATTAATAGTTACACTAATTTAGTGATGAGGAGGTTACACACAGCTCTCCAATCTTTTAAAGTCAAGCAAGTAAAATCAGTAAGTTCCAGATCACTCATCCACCTAAAAATCCTGGATAACTCTTCGAGTGCCATCTAGAAATCTAACCTTTCCTCGGAGCTACAGTGTGTAGTCAAGGCAGCTTGCCTCATGCAGGAGGCAGGCCACTGATTTTCAGAGCAGCAGAAAGCCTCTCAGTGGCCAACAATGAATTTATGCCCAAGGAGAGCATATCATAGGAGTACAATACAGTACAGTTACAGTCTGGAGGTGCTAAATCTATGCTTTGCCAAGGAATGGTGACAACATCCCACATGCCCGCGCTGGATGAAAAGATACTTGCTCTGTCAAGGACCACATCGGAGACCATGGAGATGCACTGTTTTTCAGTCTCAGCTGGTTCATCCCCACTTGGACCTCCAGTTCAGACAGTCATTAGGAAACCATAGAGTTAGCCTCAGGTTAAGTAATTTACAGTCAAAACATCACCATGTCAACAGCTAAGCTCCCAGTTTTCCTCATAACATTCACCTACCCCACCAGAATATCCCTAATATACTCACTGTACCCAGTGGGTAAAAACTGTGCTGGTTTGAGGAAGGAATGAACCTTCTCAGACAGAAAGTTCCTAGCATATGTGTAAAACTCACACTGGTGCTTGCATAGTAAATGTTGCAAAGGAGGATAATAGTATTTTTTTAACAGCCTGCAACATAGGACGTCTATGACTGTTTTTAAGTATTATCACTGGGTTGACAACTCATCAGGTACAGCATCATCCCTCCATGCGAAGAAAGGATGGATCAGAGGAAGTGTGCTACTGGCTATTTCATTTTCCTCCCCAGCTCGATTAGGAAACAACTATCTTCTCCTCTCAGTATGCTCCTTTTATCTTGTCTTACTTCTGAGTGATTTCCCTGCCATACCCCTTCCCTCTCCCACTTCAGCAGTAGCTCTGAATGCTGATGAGAGACCCTGTATCCCCCCAGGCAGGTAGTTAGGTACCTCAGGTATTAAGATTACCTGACCCACAGGCACTCAGGGACCAGCCAATCCTGTTATTTGAAGCCTTAGGTGCTATGTTGGTGCTGCCTGGATCACCAACAAACCCGTACACTGTACACACAAAGAAATACAACCCTTGTGCATGTGGTGGGAAGGAACAAAACCAAAACCACAATTTTTAACAGAACAAAGACTCAGGGAAGATATTTACTTTTGAAATGCAGCATCTCTTGCTTGCTTCTCAGAGCCCTACAGTAATTAAGGATAAATAGCAACTTAAATGCATTTTGTTTTATTTGCAACACTGAAAGCTTCAATTTTCTTTCACTGAGGAAGAACAATGTGTTTCTTTCCAGTAGGAAGAAAATTGTTCTGTGATTATAATGACATCATGCTGCCTCTCATGGATTGCTGCAAGTTTAAGAGTCTGAGAAAGAGGAAGGGCACATGAAGTAGAGTACAGCCTCTCAGTTGTTTAAGTAAAAATTCATATATATATGCATGCACAAAAAGTGAGGAGTAAATGAACTTTTTTCTTCTTTGACTTGGAACTTTATTTCCCTTAGACAAAACACTTACAAAAATTTGCACTGGAAGAAACGTATGTGATTTTTAGTTTAATTTTCCTCTCTAAAGTAGCAATAAGCCAAAACAAGGATCCAAATACCTTTGGAAGAAAATGGAGATCACAATAATATTCTAGATTTATAATGTAATTTCATCATATCATCATATTTTTGCCACATTTTATACTAAGTAGTATTTGATTACAGTGCAAGTTAAATTACAATGAATGAAAACTGCTTTCATGTCATTAGAATTATAGTGGGGGTCTGCTACAGGCTATCTGACCAGTAAGACAGAGCAGATGAGCCTTCCAAGGTCAGGAGCGATGCATTCCAACAAAGAAATAATCAGGTAAAAACACCAGGAGGCATGTATGGATGAACAAGGACCTTCTGGACAAACTGAAACACAAAAAGGAAGCCTACAGAGGGTGGAAGCAAGGACAGGTAGCCCGGGACGAATACAGAGAGATTGTATGAGCAGCCAGGGATCAGGTTAAGAAGGCTAAAGCACTGACAGAATTAAATCTGGCCAGGGATGTTAAGGGCAAGATGAAAAGCTTCTATAGGTATGTCAGGGATAAAAGGAAGGCTAGGGAAAATACAAATCTGCTCCAGAAGGAAACAGGAGGCCTGGTTACCTGAGACATGGAGAAGGCTGAGGTACTCAACAGCTTTATTGCCTCTGTCTTCACCGACAAGTGCTCTAGCCACACCACCCAAGTCACAGAAGGCAAAGGCAAAGGCAAAGACTGGAAGAATGAAAAATGGAAGAAGAATGCCCACTGTAGAAGAAAATCATGTTTGAGACCATCAAAGGAACCTGAAAGTGCCCAAGTGCATGGAATCTGACAAGATGCATCCACAGGTCCTGAGGAAACTGGTGGATGAAGTTGCCAAGCTGCTGTCCATCATACTTGAGAAGTTGTGGCAGTCCAGTGAGGTTCTCACTGACTGGAAAAAATGGAAGCATAATCCTCACTTTTAAAAAGGGAAACAAGGAAGACCCAAGGAACTACAAGCTGGTCAGTCTCATCTCTGTGCCTAGCAAGATCATGGAGCAGATCCTCCTAGAAACTATGCTAAGGCACATGGAAAATAAGGTGACTGGTGACAGTCAACATGGCTTCACTAAGAGCAAATCATATCTGACCAATTTGGTGTCCTTCTTTGATAGGCTTACAGTGTGGGTGGATAAGGGAATAGCAACAGACGTCATCTGCCTGTAATTGTGCAGCATTTGACACTGTCCTGCATGACATCCTTGTCTCTAAATTCGAGAGACATGGATTTGATGAATGGACACTCGGTGAATAAAGAATTGGCGGGATGGTTGCACTCAAAGAGTTGGGGTCAATGGCTTGATATTCAAGTGGAGACCAGTGATGAGTGGCATTCCTCAAGGGTCTATATTAAGACCAGACTTTAATATCTTTGTGGTGACATTAACAGTGGGATTGAGTGAACCCTCAGCAAGTTTGCTGATGACACCAAGCTATCTGGTGCAGTCAACACACTGGAGGGAAGGGATGCTGTCCACAAGGACCTTGACAGGCTGGAGAGGTGGGCCCATGCAAATCTCATTAAGTTTAAAAAGGCCAAGTGCAAGGTCCTGCACATGGGCCAGGGCAACCCTCGTTATCAGTATGGGCTGGGAAATGAATGAACTGAGAGCAGTCCTGAGGAGAAGGACTTGGGAGTACTGGTGGATGAAAAGCTGGACATGAACCAGCAATGTGCACTTGCAGCCCAGAAAGCCAGCTGCATCCTGGGCTGCATCAAAAGAAGTGTAGCCAGCAGGTCGAGGGAGGTGATTCTGCCTCTCTATTCCGCTCTCATGAGACCCCACCTGAAGTACTGTTACAAGCTCTGGAGCCCCCAACATAAAGAGGAAATGGACCTGTTGGAGTGAGTGCAGAGGAGGGCCACAAAGGTGATCAGAGGGCTGGAGCATCTGTCCTATGAAGATAGGTTGAGAGAGTTGGGGTTATTGAGCCTGGAGAGAAGAAGGCTCTGGGGAGACCTTATTGCAGCCTTCCAGTACCTAAAAGGGACTTACAAGAAAGATGGGGACAAACTATTTAGCAGGGCATGTAGTGACAGGACAAGGGGTAATGGTTTTAAAATAGAGGGAGGTAGATTTAGACGAGACATAAGAAAGAAATTTTTTACAATTAGGATGGTGGAACACTGTCCATATAGATGGTAGATGCCCCATCCCTGGAAACATTCAAGGCCAGGTTCAAGGGGGTCCTGAGCAACCTGATCTAGATGATGATGTCCCTGCTCCTTGCAGGGGTGTTCGACTAGATGATCCTTAAAGGTCCCCTCCAACCCAAACTCTTCTATGGTTCTATGATTCTAAAATACTAAAGTGACAAAGGATCAATTTGTTTCTAAGAATTTGAGTCTGTTTCAAGGAAAAGTGGAGTTCTTGTATTCTACTATGATTCATGGCTGTGCAAATAAGCAAGAATAACAGTAAAGCCTATTTAAGTTTTAGGGTCTTTGGGACCAGGACCATAACACTCATGTATTTTGGGTCACTTTAGACTTAATTCAAAACAGTGGCCATTCATAACTTATGCTAAAGAATAATTGCTGGATGCTGCCAATCATCATGTTGGGGCATTTAGGGAGATCACTTGCAGGGAAACCGCAGCAGTGCACTAAACCTCCTTGTTCCTGCCTCCTCCCCTGCTGCAGCAAGGCCTGTTTCAGGACCCTTCAAGTTCGTCTGCCCCTTCCTTCTGCTACTAGTCACTTCTTGTGATTCAGGTCCTTCACCTCTAGGGCAGCATAATTCAATTCTGTTTGCTTTACCAACATGCCTATAGCTTCCTCCAAACTACACCAATACACAATGGAGTGACTGCTTTGAGCTCTTTTTCCTGGGAGTCTAGCAGTCTTGTTGTCATTCCCAAACTTGAAACAAAAGACTGAAGTAAAGCCTCAGCCACTACGGGATTGCTGCATATGATTACTCAAAACATTGCAGAAATCAGTGCATTGCCTCTTCACACACCACTTTTATTTGGAAAATGCTTTTAGTACAGAGAAATGGAATAGTACATATGTATTTCATGAAACTCTGCTTATGTAGTACCAAAAAGGTTGTTTTCATGTCTGAAATTTTAACACTTAGAAGAAAAATAGTTTTGTCAGGTCGTAGTTAAAATATTAGCGTATCACTTGCAGCTAAAGGTAAATAGATCCACAGAGAGTTCCCCAGAGCATGGTAAGCTTATTATTGGCCAAAAAATTATTCTAGCAGACTCATAATGCAAAGACATACTATGTTTTGGTTTTTTAATTCTGATTTCTATCACAAGTTTTACAACTGTACAGATTGTCCTAGTAAGAATCACAGAGCTCAGAGAGTAAGAATCAGAGCTCACCTTCGTTTTCTACCTCCCCATTTGTCTAAATTCAAAAATCTGTCAAGGAAAATCTGAGCTTTATAAATTGTGTTGCAAATATGCCAGTTTACTGTTCAAGCAATGAAGGAAGCTGAGGAGCAGTCATTGATAGCATCCTATCACCAGCGTGCATCTCTTTATATTCAAAAGCCTTGCACACTTCAGTGCAAATGAGATGGTATCCCCAGGAGACAGTAGTAACCCCTCAAATCACCAAGAAATTAATGATTTAGTTGTGACACATGAGAAACCATATAACCCAGAAACAGATTGGGACAAGCAAGAAAAAACTGGAAATACTGGCATTGCGTTCTTCCTACCTGGTAAATCACCTGCAAGCAGGAAGCTACACCTCCAGTAGCATTTGAGATCCCAAGTCCTGCTCGAGTGAAGTACAATATCCAAGTCCTGAGGCAGCTGAGACTTAGATAAGTACAGAAAAGTTGAATGAGGAGGGAAAATTGGACCCTTCTCACCAGGCACAGGTGTGAGGAGCCTGGTCAGGCTGCATCTGCAACTGGCTCTTGTAAGAGCAGCTTAGGCTATAAGCAAACCCTGAACTTACAAATCTAACACCCAAAGTATTGGTGGGCTTCTGTATAAAAGGTTACAAATACCTTTTCAGTACTGCTTCTGGCTGCCATAGCTGTTGGGGTTGTCTGATTTAGTGCTTAGTTTGTTCACTTTCCAAGGGTAAGTTTTCACCAAATTAGTGGTGACGGAAAACATAAGATGTTTTTAGTACCTGCTCTGAGGACCTGATGAAAATGAACAAGGAGAGTCATTGTTTGAACATGTGAACTCCTTACAGACAGTAACATAGATACATATTTTTAAATGGCATTTCTGCAATCTGTCCTACAGATTCCATATTCAGAGCATGGTCATCTGCAAAGAGTGTGATAAAAAAATTCCTGGAAGCGTTTCATGATGGTTCTGACAGGCATGAAATTCCATAATAAACCAGAAAGGATGTACCTATGGACACTCAAACTACAAAATTATATTAGCTTTTCTGTTCACTGTTGCCAGCACAGGAAAAAAAAAAAAAAAAATCACCTTGAGAGGATATTCCTGGCAATTGCTACCACCAATTTTTTCTCATCTGCATCTTGGACCGTGGCATCCAATGGACTGAGATCAATCAGTCCACTGAGTTCGACCTTCAGGATCCCAGAACATCTATTCCTGAAATCAAATTTGTAAAAGTAGATCCAGCCTTCTGTGACTTCTTGCTGAACAACTGCCAAATAATTTTAATTTAGTGCAAATTTTTAAAAACACTATGGCTTTTCTGTTTCCCCAGAGTGTACTATCGATTTGAAAATAAAACAGAATATATACTGAAATGCAGATACCAAAGGGAAAACATAGAAAAACAAAGTACATGTTTTAAAAACTGTATCTAGCCAAGCCCAGTACAAATAAGGCCAATTATTCAATGCATAAAACTACCCAAATTCACCATATTTCTGAGTTTTTCATTGTAAACTACCATATAAATTTCCAATCAATATCATAAGCTTGCTCCCTTTAAAGCCTGGAATTTTTTTTTGCTACACATGCAAAGTATTCTTTTTTTTTTTTTTTTTTTTTTTTTTTTTTTTAAAGCTCCTATAGTCAGTTTTCTATAATTACAGGATGAATAAGGATAAACCTGTAGGAAGGCACCCCTCCTTGCTAATCAGCTGGAAGCCAGTTGTAATGATTTAAAAACATTTCCATGCTTTAGCTCTGACAACATTTAAGCATTTGTAAAAATCCCAAAATGCTATGTGGGAAAGGAAGTGATAGCAGATACAGGGAACAATGAATGACAATTTCAATCAAAGAACTAGTGATGAGAATTTGGGGTTTGGACTAGATGATCTTTAAAGGTCCCTTCCAACCCATTCTATGATTCTACGAAAATGGCATGACTGTACACTTAGGAGAGATCCTTGGAAACATTTGACCTTTTTTTACTTCCAGCTGTGGCTATAACTCTATCATCATAACCTGGCAGGTTAAAAATTGAATGCTTTCTTCCTCTCTTCTCAAAAGAAAAATAAATTATAATAAGATAAATGTATTTTGAACATAACCCAACGTTATATACAGTTAACATACTGAACTAATAATCAACTTGATAATTCTATCCTTTGCTATTTGTACACTCTATTCATATTAATAATTGCTGGGCTCCAATTTTCTGCTCTAGTATCAAGATCATACGAGTCTGACTTCCACAAGATTTAATTAAGACACATGTCATCAGAGGATTTTCCAAACAAACAAAACACAAAACAAGTAGAATCAGAGGAAAGATTAATTACATGCTAGCTTGACTTTTTTTTTTTTTATTGTTATTGTTTTATCCCCACCATTGTCAGGAGCACCGAGGTCCAGCTCCTTTGATGGTCTGGTTAACAAGCCATTTCCACCCAGGTATTTCCTGCCCCCTGGGTTCCTCCTCTTCGGCCCCTGAGAGTCCATACCTCCAGAAAGTGATGATCAAACTTCCCTGCCTCGTTGTGTACTACACAGTTGGGATGAGACTCATCTTCTTGCTTTTATTCAAGCCCACAGGAATCAAAGTCTGCTCTGTCTCTGCCCTCAAAGAACACAATACCCAGTCTGAGGGGAGTGTTCCTACAACTACATAAACCTTTAAGGCATTTAAGGAACATGAACTTGAATCCTTCCATCAAAAAGATCAAGATCCAGTCTTTCAATAACAAGTTATTGCTGGGAATCTAAATTATGTAAGAATCTGGCCTTTCTGGCTTTAATGGAGGAAAAGAAGAAAAGTATGTTAAACATGAAGTGGAAAATATACCCACTCCCAGAGCTGAGAATTTGCATTTCCTCTAAACTTTTAGGGATATAGGACATACCTTGGGTAATTTGTATTTGTCACATGTAGCAGAACCTATTGGTCAGGGGGTTCAAAAGCTGCTGGGCCTGGGAGGGAGAGCTAGAAGGATACAGACACAGATGCAAATAACAACAACAAGATTAGAGAAGTCTTGTTTTCTTTGGAAACTACTCTAAAAATGTACCTTTGTTTTTTTATGTGGACTGGGCTGAGTTTTCTTCTTGCTGAGAGGAATTAATTTTATAGTGTTACTTAAGTTCAGAAAACAATAACAAACTACATTAAGTATGCTATCTCTGCTGTACCTGTTTATATCCAGACATCTGACCAAACAAGTATAATATGCATCTGCGCATAAATTATGAAAAACATTTACACTAGTTAAAGAACTGGTCATAATGTGGTGTAAACATGGGCAAAAATGATCACTTGCCTGTTAAAATTAGAACACCAAAAACCTGTTATAACCCTATTCATTTTAACTGTGTTCTGCTGTGCATTTACATTGAGGTGAGTAACATGAAAAAATAAGTACCAAATCAAGAATCTTCATGACATACTTTCAGTCCAACTGCCTTAAATATAACAACAAAAAGATCTGAAAAATAATAAATGGAAATCCTTATAATTCTTGTATCTGACATACGAAAACTGATTTCCACATTTTATGATAAAGTTAGTCATATTTTTTGCCTCCAAAATATGAATCTCTCATTTGCATAATCTATGTCCTGTGTTCTCATGGTCACCAACCACAAACTGGAGCTGGAATAGGGCATTTTCATTTAGTCTGCATTTGTTAGATGTGCAGCAATAACTGCATGAAGCATCTGTGTGACATTCCGAACCAGCTCTGACATTTCAAGTTTGTTCTTGTCACCTAATGTTAAAGCATCACAACTGTTTTGCCAGTTTATTTCAATTTTTTACTGTTTCTTAAAAAAAAACCCAAAACATATATAATATACAAACTGTTTTGCTGTGTGACCTTTTTCTTTAGGGTGGTCATTGAATCATCAAGCAATGAATATACCATACCTTCGTCTTCTTCTTTAGGATGCAAGCACTTTTGAGAAGGTGAAAGGGAAACATTAGAAAAGCTTGGCTCTGTCCTGTCATGTTGGCTTAGTGTGACATGAAATTCTGTGACATGTGACATTAAAAAAGGTCACATTGACAACCTGACTACTGGCATGCCAGTGTATTTTTCATTACTGTTGGCAAATGAATGGCAAATTACGCAATGTCTGCATCTACAATAAAAATATTATCTTTTTTTTTTTGCGGTTTATGGAGTTTTATGACCTCGTGGAGCTTTAAAACATTATAGAGCTTCTCTAGATTCTCTCCAGTTTTCTCATTTCTTCCCTGTAGAATTGTCTTAGTTGCAATGAGGTTTGTTTTGTTTATTTTTAAGGGATTTATTTAATGTGTTAATAATTTCCCTATTCCTTCTTACTACATTGTATAGAAAAAGAACAAAAAAATGCATTTTTAGTATTACATTACAAATTTAAAAGAGGAAGAAATCCAAGAAAGAGATGTAAAACAGGCCCAAATCTTGCCTTTGAAGCATGATTAATATTTTTGTATATCAGCTGGGAGCCTCCAGGTTAATTCTGATATGACAGAGGTTCTAACTGATACGACAGCAGTAAAATTCCCTTGAATTTAAGTTTTAGCAGTAGAAAAAAGGAGGACATTCTCAAAGACTGAAGTTACAGTTCTTAACCTAAACCTAAAACCCGCAGTGGAGCTGGAATAGGGGGTAAACCTGATAAAACTTTGCCGGAAACCAAAAATGACCTTTTTCTTTCCTGATTTTTTCTTACATAATTTCACTAGTAATACACACCTAAAAAAAAAAAAACAAAAAAAAACCCCAAAACATGAGAGAGAGACTGTGGCTCATATTTATACTTTAGTTTCCTTGTACTTATTGTGACACCTACTGAGGTCATTGTATTATGTGTTCTGTCAGCTTTGTAAATTTTAAGCATTGTTCTCATGGGTGTATTACTTGTCTGTTCTATTATACTTCACACAATTGGGCTGCTGGGGTTTTGAAATATCTTTTCAGCCTGCCAAGTGCTTGTTTAAAAAAAAAAAGGAAAAAAAAAATGTGGGTTTTGAAAGTTTTTCTTCTCTTATAAACAAAAATATTGAATTTGGAAAAATGAGTTTGCAATTTAATGAAACAAGACAGGGACTGGTCTCCATCAATACTGTAAATTGAAAAAGCAAGCTATTATTTTTCTTCTTTTGCTCTGTTTTTGGGGGCTAAATAATGTAATATATCTCAAGTGTTGTGTAAATATGGTGGACCACCAATAATCTCTTTAGTCAGACACTCCCAGTCTGAAGTGCTGATATACAGATGGTGTTTGCTTACTGAGTTGGCTATTGATGTGGGTTTCCAGATGGTGATGTATCAGGACTTTTCTTAAGAACATAGGTAGATCTTGCAGAAAGTAGTCTGTTTAAATTGTATAGATTTCTTGGAAGACCTCGTTCTTTACAACGGTTAAAACTCATGGCTCTGGGGCAGTGGGCAAGTGGTTTTTATGCACACAGAAAAGATTATAACTTTTAAGAGGCTATAATGCTGTATTGTTTAATCTCTCCTGATTTAAAACTTTTCAGACGGAGGAAGTTTTACAAAATTTTATAAAAAGTTAAATCTTTTGCAGTCAAACTAAAGGGTCTAGTTTTGGTTTTGTTTTTTTTTTCCTTAAAATACACATTATGGAGTTGGGCTTTGAATCACTTTCATTGTATCCTCGATTCCACTAAATCCATGTCTCATACCACATACAAACAGGGATTTCATAATCACAGTTGTTAACTCACTCTCTGAAGGACTATGGCATCCTGTGTATTATATACTTACACATCAGAAAATCCAAGATCATAACAGGCTGGATTCAGTAGTATGAAGAATTAAACTATTAAATACATTAAAGTATTCTGAAAAGCTAAATTTTGAGAAAACAGTGTTCTACTTTTCTAATGACAATCAAAGAGCTTCTAAAGATTTGTACTCCCAGCTTAATCTTAAAAGATGGAAAATAGCTGATAATTCACTTACCATGTGGCAGGAGGTTTCTATGTCTTACCATTACATTCCTATCCTGGGCATCACCTATATGTGGATGCTACACCCCCTAAATGTATCTGTTCATGTGATCAAGGAGAAGGCCAAGGACCTGCTAATTAAGAGGACAGCAGAAAACAAGTTGAGATGAGACCCATGACCCTATGCTTATCAATGGGAGGGCTTGGGGAAAAGAAGGACAGTATTAAGTGGGCAATGGGAATGATCTAATACCATCTTTGCAGACAGTTTAGATTCAGTAAAGCCAGAAGCCAGAAAATAAGCTAGCTAAGAACACAGAACTAAAACCTGCGTAAGCCTGGGTCTAACTTCTTAACCTCTAAAAGGATAATCTTAACCAATCCACAAGATCAGGACTACATTCTCATCCTTTTTGACCCCATAGCTCTGTTCAAACCAGTAACCCTTGGTCCTCTTTGTATAACTTTGCCTTTCTTCAGTTCCATAGCTCCAGGCTCTCCCTCTTTTCCACCTTTCTAACTTCTTTTTCAGAGTGTCCTTTCATAATCCTCCTCTTCACCCAACTTCTTGTTAGGGTTACATAGTACTCTGCTCCTGAACATCTTCATTTTGTTTCAGGGTCATGTTAACATCAAAATACAATTTTGCTGACCAGCTCTCCATGGGTCAGACAACAATCTCTGTCTACTGCAGGGCCACATTTTTTTTGTTTGTTTTTAACATATCAAAACGCTGTCTTACTGTCATCTTTTTGTAGACACCTATCAACGAATACCTATTTATGGCGTATCCAAGCTCATAAAATGTGTATAATTTTTTACAAAATCAAGAGAGCTTCTCCCAAATTCTTTTCTATGTAAGATGTCTAAAGTAAGGCTTTTCCTATCCATCCATATTATTTTCCAAGTTCCCATCATTTCATGTAATAATTATTGCAGTCTGCTTCTCTTTGTCCCTGGTGCTGCTAGAATAAATCTTTTCTTTGTCTGCTGCTTTGGCCGTGTTGTTTTTTTTTTTTTTTTTTTTTTTTTTTTTTTTTGTTCTTCCACTGGCTTTCCCTTTCTCAGTTGTCTCAAACAGAAGTTACTTGTCAGTCCTATAAAGGAATTTTAATTCCCATCCACATGTTCCCCATCACCTCTCAATGCACTTCAGAAGGGTGATCTTGGTATCCACTTGCCCTGTGGTGCCAAGTCTGCAGTGCTCATAAAGCCACATCTAGGAGGACTTCCTCAGCCATCTCCAAACACCAGCCTCCTTCAGCCTTCCTCCCAAGGCTTCCTTCTGCTCTGATCCCTCCGAAACTTAGTGGCAGTTAGCTTCTGCTGCACGCAGCACCTACCATGTTGACCAGTAATGTCTCACTGCTTCCTTATTCCCTCCATCTATCTGCAACCTTCTGCTTTGCCTTGTCTTATGTGGCTTTCATGCTGCTCTGTGTTTGTACAGAGCTTCAAAGAAGCAAGGATTTTAAGGAGAGGTAATATCTTTTATTAGATCAACTGAAATAAAAGGAAGAAAGAAGCAAGCTTTTGAGTACTTCTTCAGGTCTACTGATTTTTTTATTTGGTCTAAAAAAAACACTCACCTTCCCTCTACACAAATATTGCCTCTTATAATGTTAAAGACAGACAGTTGTGGAACACCACAACTGTAACAGTATAGGGCTATACAACAAGTGAATATTCCCTTAGGTTGTAAAGGCCACACAGGCAAAAAAATTAAAGGTTCACATCTGGAAAAAAAATAGTGAAGTTTGCCTCTGAGGAAAAAGTTGAGGTTGGGGGTGGGGGGTGGCATTTATAGGCCATTATTTACATTCCTATTTAGAGAAACACCTATTATGCGTGAGTTCACCTCCTATCTTCAGTTTCTGAATAGGGTCAATACTACTGGAGAGGATGAACTTGAGCCTTGCCATAGGACCCAATAAGAACAGCTTGTCCACAAAGAGAGGTCAGGATAGTTTCAGCAAGCTTACACCTCAAGCTCCATGTTGCTGCTGAACCCCATGAAGATTTGAGCATGGTACAGGACTAATGACTGCAGGGGAATTCTCTTAAAAGTTATGGAGTTGCCAGCAAAGTATTTTTACAGCCAAGAATCAATTTACTGTGACATACAAAATGTACTATTTTAGAAGACGCATGAATTATCAAAGGGTTGACAAATGAAGAGACTGAATAGCTTAGATTACATTAGTAGCACTGAAATTTACACTGTAGCCATGGCTCACTACTTGCTCTTTGGGACAGTTAGAATATGCAATTGCTGAACAGTTAGTTACCATACAAAATTAAAAATACTTTTGATATTTTTATTTTCCTCAAAACGGCAATAATTTGGCAGTATCCTACTAGAGTCTATGTCAATCTTGCTTATTTACTACCTACAAAGCATATTGCTTGAGAGTTACATAAATTAACACTTTAGTTACTATTTTAATTGTACTATTGTAACTTTTCCACCAGAAAAAAAAAAAAAAACAAACAACAAAAAGTGCTACTTAACTATACTCCCAGATCACGTGCAAGAAGAGAGAGAAACCCAAAGAAACTCTTTCTGGACAAGAGGAAATAAAATCTACAGGTTTTCAAGGGGGAAAGCAGTTAGCAGTACTTTGCTTAGTGGGTTCTGGACTGCTATTTTATTCCATTCTTTGAAGGAAGCTAGTGACAATAAAATAAGAGCACAACTGCACCTCTCCTGTGAAGAAAGGCTGAGAGAGTTGGGTTTGTTGACCCTAGAAAAGAAGAGGCTCTGGAGACACCTTATTGCAGCCTTTCAATATATAAAGAAAGCTTACAGGAAAGATGTAGAGAGACTTTTTACCATGGCCTGTAGTGACAGGACAGCAGTTTAAACTGAAAGAAGTTAGACTTAGATTGGACATAAGGAAGAAATTTTCAATGATAAGGATGGTTAGACACTGGAAGGCGTTTCCCAGAGAAGTTGTGGATGCCCCATCACTGGAAGTGTTCAAGGTCAGGCTGAATGGCTCTTTGAAGAAGCTGGTCCTAGTGGAAGGTATCTGTGCCCATGGCAGAGGGCTAGGTGATCTGTGGACTAGGTGATCTTTGAGGGTCCCTTCCAACCCAAACCATTCTACAACTCCATTATTCTATACCTGGCATTTTAATTTTGCAATTAACTTTACTGGAAGATCATAAAACCTAAAGGAAGTAGCATCAGGCTGAACAATAAGCCTGTCCAGTTTTCATACCACAAACACAGAATCATGGAATAGTTGGGTTGGAAGGGACCTTTAAAGGTCACCTAGTCCAATCCCCCTGCAAGGAGCAACCCCCTCCCCCCTTTAGCTATATCAAGTTGCTCAGAGCCCGCAACTTGACCTTGAATGTTTCCAGGGATGGGGCATCCACCACCTCTCTGCGCGACCTGTTCCAGTGTTCCACCCTCATTGTTAAAAATTTCTTCCTTATATGCAGTCCGAATCTACCTCCTGCTATTTTAAAATCATTACCCCTTGATTTTTCAGAGATGTAAAACTGAGAAAAACACTGATGCACAGCTACCATTCTAGTCAATGACTACAACAATTTCACTGCATCCCTTGTGTTCAGAAAGCAAACTGAGTGAAGAGTTTGTACCGAGATGTCTCCTGGAAGGGACATTTCTGAAAGAATGAAGCCAAATTAGTATGCAAATCCCAAAAGGAAAAAGCTTACTGAATTTCAGAATCCGTTCTTTGTGTTTATATTCAGCTCAATGCACCAATGCGCTTTTTTCCATTCCTTAGACTTTCAGCAAGACAATTTATAATTGTTAACATAACTGCCTAAAGCCTTTTAGGTGTAAATCAGTAAGGAATGAAGTGAGGTGGAAAAGTAGCTTCCCTCTGACAGATGCATGCTTGAAAATGAGGTGATAATAGGTAAAATGGTATTAAGAAGACTAATGACATACAATAACAAGCCTGTCTAATTGTGAAGATTTAATTAAAGCAGAGCTGCTGTGATGCTGATGTAATTATTAAGAGAATATCTGGCTTTCTGTGTCAGATCAAGCTGCTCTTTGAAAATAATATAATCTAGACATTTTTAAAAGTCTAGATTCTAGCAAGTCATAAATATTTTAATCTACTTAATTACTTTGGATTGAGAGGGCAATGAGCAGGGCAAACGATTATATTTCTGAGATGCTTCAGAAGCACATTATATTTTAAGTTCTTGTCACTCTGCCTGAAATTGTTATAAACAAGATTGTAGGAATGATAAAAAAGCTGGATGAATGACAAACTGCAAAACACACAACATTTCACAATAAGCTTATGTGGCTTGTGGCAACTCTGAAGGTGCTCTCAGCTCTTTCCCACTGAATTGTGTTTGCAACTGCACAAGCACCATATGCTATTTGGCCAATATGTGTTAGACACTAAAACTCAACTTCCAGGAGACTAATGTATGAGATAGATTTCACCTTAGGCTCCTTGCACCATCAGTGAAAAAAAGTACATACTCTGTTCCATTAGTAATTAGTAATAAGAGCAAGGCTGAACTTATCTTAAGAAACCTTGATCTAGAAACTTACGTAGCTGGAATGAATTCCTCATTGTTCCTCTTTCCAGTCTAGTCCCAAGGTCCAGTCTTTCCCAGAGGCTCAAATATAAGTCATAGGTTTGGACATGGCTGTCCTCAATCAGAGATTTTTGCTTGAAAACTGCTAACTAATTCAAATAAAGCATTTTTCTTGCATCTGCTATCACCTTCTATGTATTTTCCTGTTGTTTTGTATGCATTTGCCCTTTGTCCTTTTCACTCCTTTTCCAATATCCATTTACTGCCTTGGTTTCCCCTTCTTGGTGACCTTAATAACTGCCATGCTCAAGGAACTCGGTTAGCATCTCTCTTTGGAAAATATTAGAATGTAAAAGAAGAAATTGCTGTAACTTGACTCAGAAGTCCTAACATGACCCTTTCCTTTCCCTCAATTGATTTCCTTAGAATCATAGAATCATAGAATGGTTAGAGTTGGAAGGGACCTTCAAAGGTCATCTAGTCCAACTCCCCCTGCAAGAAGCAGGGACATCCCTGACTAGATCAGGTTGCTCAGAGCCTCATCCAGCCTGGCCTTGAACGTTTCCAGGGATGGGGCATCCACCACCTCTCTGGGCAACCTGTTCCAGTGCTCTACAACTCTCATTGTAAAAAATTTTTTTCTAATATCTACTCTAAACCTACCTCCTCCTAATTTAAACCCATTACCCCTTGTCCTATCACAACAGGCCCTACTGAACAGCCTGTCCCCATCCTTCCTGTAGGCCCCCTTGAGG
>WHYT01016547.1:37309-79669 GCA_009806455.1 Tetrax tetrax
CCAAACGTCATTCTAATTCTTCCTAGCTTGTTAAAGTCATGCAAAAAAAAACCCCAAAAAAACCTATTTGTGATGGCCTTTGAGTTCTACTGATGGCCATATTTGTTCTGTTCTTACTGTGCTATGTTAAATGCCAACATATTTGATAGTGCACACTTGCTTGTAAAATAAGCAAAAGATTAGGAACGAACACTGACAAAGAACTCCCTGTATGAAATTGGCTTGATATGTCTTACTTCACGAAGGACTGAGAATTGCTGAGTAAAGATCAACCAGAATTACCACATTTTGAAACTTTTGAAAGACTAGATGACATGGGCTGAGGACAGTTCCTGTTTCCTGGCTGTTCTGCCAACGGTATGAGATGAGATACCAAAGACTTGCTCTAACACCACTCAAGGAGACTTGACACAGCTGGAGTATCAGGGTCAGGGAGAAAGAGAAGTAGCTGCTTGCTTCCCTGCAGTCCATAGATGAGTGATGAAGAAATACATTCTGCAGTTTAAACTAAATACTGATTTCTTTTTCTCCTCTAAGTACTTCTCTACTGATCAAAGCCAGAATCAATTTGCTTTCCAGACTAAAAATATGGTTGAAAATTCTGGAAGTTATAAAAATTCCCAGAAGATAGCATTGGAAAACTGAAACTGCAAGGGGTTTGTGGATTCACAAAGACTTTACAAATCATTTGACGTTAGAGAGCAAATTCCAGGACGTCTGTAATGGGAGGCAATTTTTTTTTACTCCCTTAAGAATTGAGGAGGAGAGTCGGTCATTAATTTTTTAAGCAAAAGAAAATGGAGGAACTCTTAGAAAACTTCTGAGTTTACTTCTCCTGCACTTGCTGAAGGAAGATGTCTTTAAAAAAATATTTCTCCTTCTAGGTAAAATCACAATGGAATTTAAAATTTCAGAAAGAAATCAGAATGAAAAAATACTTTTCTGTTTCAGATGACTGAAAAAAAAAAGATTCCTGTCTCTTTACATCCCTCTTCCAAAGGTAACTATTTGTCTTTCAAGGAAAAGAAAGGAAAGAATCACTTCCATACAGTCTACAAGTGCCCTCACCTCAGAAGCTATTAAAGCAGAACAGCTGTATAGGATAGATACATTATGAAACTCTCATGATCAGTTGCAACTTAAATAATTTGTGAGAATCTAGACATTCTCTCTATCTCAGGCAAGACTTTCACACAGAAAAGGAAAGATAGAATTAGGGAGATGGAAATAAATCTGGACAGAGAAAATAAAATGAAAGATGCAAAATAAGCTAATGAAGAAACTGTAGTTATATACTTTTTTGTTATGTAAAACAAACTGCTTGGTTTTACCATATTAACTTGCCCAAACACAACTTTTCTAATTTGTGATACCAAATTTGTTCCATTGCATCCTGCTTGTAAAACAAGTGACATAAACAGGATGCGCTTGTACTGGTGATGACTTCTGTTTGCAAGGTAAAAATATGCCCCCATTGAAATAAATTACAAAACTCCCAATAAATTTAAAAAGACAAATCTTCATCCAAAGTCTTACTGTTTCTCAGTATTCAGCTGTGGTTAAGCTAACAGCTTGATCGTGGAAATTTTTACATGGATGAGCAACTATGCTTGCTGCAAGATCTCCCACCGCTAAGTAACAGTCCCACTTGTAGAGTTAGGAAACAAGTAAGCAAATGGAAGCTTGGGGCAAGGTGACTATGGTAGCAGACCACCTTATGCCTTTGTATTACTTGTGAGCTCTGCAATCTTAGTGCACTGACTGACATTTGACCTGGAAGAATTCTCTGAACCAAAAGGCAACCCTAGAGGGATTTTGTGTAAAAACGATGTTCCTGTGGGCACAAAATGCAATGGAGGAGAGAAATTTTTGCATACATTCACAGCTTTCAATTATGTCTCCAGGACTGAGAGTCAATTGGGATCTTTGCCATGTGGCGAACCAAAGGCAAAATTCAATTCAGATTCCTGTGAAACTTTGGATGGCCCACACCTTGGCAAATGCTAGATACTGTTTAATTGGGCCACGTTAGACATAGGTCATTAAACTATTGCTGTCTGCAGTGTGCTGGCCTTTTACTTCTATGTAATGCAAATACTATGCATTTGGTTTCCTTCTGCCAGCCCTATGGTAAGTTATCTCTTTTATTCACAAGACATGACTAAGGCAAAATTTATTGCTCACATAATTTATCAGTAAATTAAACTTTAGACTAATTTGATTCCAGAGATCTATTATTAATTTCTGCATATTTTTAAAGGACTAGAGTCAGGAAAAAGACTCCAAATGTTAAAAAAACAGACTTTTAAAGGTATCAGATGCATTAAAGAAAGAGTTTACACAAGTCTAATTTTCTTTCAATGTTGTTTTATGTACTAGTGACTACATTGTACATTACTGAATTAAATCCAGTTAATGGGAAGAAAATAATTTATTGGCCAATAGAAACCACTCTTACAGTACAAGAAATTCCAAGTGTAGCTTTAAGAGGTAAAATTATTTCTTTACTTGAAAGAGCCCTGTGCTCTAGACTCCTGACCATTGTCACTGCCTTCCACTGGAGGCTTTCCAGCTTCTCTACGTACACCTCCACAGCTGTATTCCAGCCATGACCTCACTGCCACCAGCCAGAGGAGGATAGTAACTTTCCTCATTCTGTTGATCACGATCCTTCTAACATAACTCAATATTTGGTTTTCTTTAGTCACAGATGAAGTTCAATTTGGAGTTCAAGGTCTTTTTGTTAGGAAAGTATGTATTTCAGGATGTCCACTTCAGTAAATACTCCATGGTTAAAAAGTTATATAGTATAAAACCTTTTTTCATATTTCCTTTTCATTAAGTTATGATATTTATTTTTTTCACTATTGGAGATTCTGTAGAAACTTAATTATTGGTAATGGTAGTGCCACTCTGGCACAGAGTCACTGTTGTGTACCATAAATCTTTCAACAGATCCTGTGTGAATGCTGAACAAAAAATAGTCTACATAAGAGAACTTGCTCGAACTCTTAAGATTCTACTTCATAGTACTAATCTTTTGGTCTAAATAACTTTGGAACTCTAATAGGACTCTTCTGCTGTGGGCTTGGGACATCTAACATGAAACCATGAAAAAATGCAGTAATTTCTCCATCTGGAAGAATAACTTAGCAGCATAGTAATTTGACAGTCATTGCTGTATACAACACAGTTGTATTCCATTTCTCTGTTATTAACTTTCTTTTTTTCCCTAATGCCCAACTTGAATCTCCCAAGGTGCAATTTATGACCCTTGTTGATTGTTGGGGGGAGTTTGTAATCTTTGTAACTACCCTTCAAGCTATAGGTTACTGTTAGATCACCCCTTAACTTCAGAAACTTATCCAGTTTAGGTCTAACGAGCACTCAGCAGAGAGGAATAGACACTTCCCTCAATGTGCTACCTGCTCCTGTTCATACATTCAGAATGCAGTTGGCCCTCTTTGCTGCCACGGCATGCTGTGGCTTCATGTCCAGCTTGCTGTCCATTCCACCTCCAGGGCCTTTGCCGCAGAGATGCTCCCCCGCCAAGCAGTCCACAGCCTGTGCCCTGTAGGAGGTTGATCCATTGCAAGGGCAGAACTTTGCATTTGTCCTTGTTGAATTTCATTAGGTTCTTGCTGGCCCATCCCTGTAGCCTGTCTGTGTCCCTTTGTGTGGCAGCCCTGTGCTTGAGTATATTGATCCCAGTTTGGTATTATCCACAGACAGGATGAGAGTGCACTCCATTGTCTCTTCCATGTCACTGAGAAAAATGTTAAACTGGACAGGTCCTAGCACAGATTCCTGTGGTACTCCATTTTTTACTAGCCTTCCATAAGAGTACAAATCATTAATTAACTATGACAGCCTGAGGACAGCCATCCAACCTGTTGTAATCCATGCAGTCATGCATGCATCCAGACCACAATGTTCTGACTTGGATACAAGGGTATTTTCTCAAACATTCCTGAAAATCTTGATAAAGTTGAAGGTAAATGATGTTTGACAGTCTCCTCACCCACAAATCTAGTCATTTTATCACAGAAAGCAATGAGGCTGCCCACAAAAGATTGGACTGACCAGTTGTCAATTCATACTGGCCATTCTCAATCTCTTCTCACTTGTTGTGCCCAGATACGTGTTCTAAGGGTATTCACTGATCTTCTGTAATGTAATGGACTTAGATGCTATAATATAAGCTTTAACATAAGCTCTTTCCTTTTGGACACAAAGTTTATAGCATCAGTTTATTGGTCATTTGTACCATTAGGAGTCCATAGACTTTCATGAACTCATTTATTAAAAAAAATATTAATAACAGAGTAGTGCAGCACTGAACCAGGTTGCCCAAGAAGGTTATGAAATCCCAGCATTCAATTATCACCCATTTACAGATTTATTCCTTTGGAAAAGTGTCCTTAGGTTTCTTTGTAATAAGCACAATAAAAACAATTTCAGTTTTCTTATAAATCTGTAAGATTCCCTTTTATGGCATAGAAAATCTCAATGTTCAAGAATAATTTTGTAGAAAAGTAATTTGCAATTGTAATTTATCCCCATATTTGCTATACAAGATTGCACTTAGGAAGACAAATAGAACAGAATGAACTATAAATTTCCCTCCTCATTATGAATTATCAGGATCCTGCAAAGGCATTATGACTGATATAAATATGTGAAAGATGTTCTTTCATTAGTGAATTTGGGTAAGTTTATTTTAATAAAAACTAAGCTGAAAAATTCTTTGTGATCATGGCAGATCTCAAGTCCTGCTCTGAGACAGAAAATGGCCAAGATGGAAAAAGTGAGTAGCAGCATTTCTTAAGAAGTATTGCTGACCACCTTGAGTCCTGAATGGATCAGAAGCAAGTCATACAAAGACAAGCATATGTCACACTTGTTTGTATTTCTGCCTTTCTTTTCCTTTTTACTTCCCAAATGAAGGGAAAGAAAACATGCTACAAGACCATTTACATAGGCAAAAAAAAATAATAATAAATTGAGGTAATTTTTTTTTGTATGCTAACTGTGCATACTTTTGCTGCTAACTGTGATTCTGTTCATGTTTTGCTAATTTTTTTCCTCAAAATATTTTGTTACTCCATTATGGGGTTTTTCTGGTTCAACAAACATGTCAAAACTTTCAAGCAGTGTTACTTTATAAATATGGCAACCTGCAGCCTGATAAAATTAATGTAACATTTTGTACTGCTGGATTTTAAATTTCTTCTGTACTATATTATTTCCTATTATTAGTGTTCCATCCCTGGCTTCATCATATAGTTTTGAAAGCTCTGTTCACCTAAAAAGGAAATAAAAGTTCTCCTTTTCTGTAACTGAATGAACTTAGACAATGTACTGTCAGCTTTAACATAAATTTTTGTGCTTTTAAAATTTTTATTTTTTTTTTATGAAGCCAATATTCACAGTGCCAGTTCTCTAGTTGTTTGTACTGCTACAACTCCACTGACCTCAGTGAAGTCATTCCTGATTTACAGAAGTATAAACAACAGAATCACGTTACACACTACAGTGTTACTCTATTGACTGAAGCACTAAGGTTTCTTATGCTTCAGTCAACTGAAGCATAAGTTACCCCAGAGTGATGAATTATCAGAGTAACAACTCAGAGTAAACCACTGCAGAACTCAGAATAAATGTTATGTGAACTTAATGTGTACTCCATGTTTTGAAGTTTACGGCTTTACTTCTCAAGGTGAGATTTTTCTATGGCTGCTTTGCCAGCTGATCACTGGCCTGAGCATTATCATAATTAATAAAAATGCACAACATATTACCAAGATTATGCAACAGAATGAGATCACCTCTACAACACTTTGTTTATTCAGTGTTAATGATGAAGATGCAGCTTGTCTCACCATTGTTACTGAAGTAAGAATATTGTTTTATGACTTTTTTTAATGTGAAAATTGAAGCTGAGCGATTCCCATTCCCTTCCTTTGCAAAAGTGTATTCTGGCAATGTTCCTTTCAAGGAGGACTCTCTGAGGCTCATGTACATCAATTTAACAAGAACTTCTCTTTGGACAAACATTGTACAAATGTTTTCGAAAACAGACTTCAAAAACATAAGCTTTGCTTTGCAAGTGTTTTAAAGATGTGTTAGAGCGAGATAGTCACCTATTCTAGCGAAAACAACTGGGATTTTTTTCTCCTAGTTGTAAGAGAAAGGACAATAACTCCTTCTATACATATATGACAGTTTTGTCACTGACAAAATCATTTGTCTTGCCTATCTCTTCCAAATATCTCATCTGAAGACTGAGCTGCTGTACAAGTACAGTTCTAGCCTGACTGAAACTTATGCAATGGATAAGGGATTGCTACCTATATCAAGGAGGCCAGGATTTAATCATTAGACAATTAGCGTAATTAAGCGTAAATTATTAAATAAAGAAAAAAGAAAAGAATACAAAAGGCTGCAGAACCTTATGCTACATAGGGTGCTAGGAGGCTTTACGCCCCACAGGCTTTCTTATACCTGCAGACACATCAAGTGATGTAAGAAAGCATGCCATGACCTTTAAGGTTTCCATGTGCCATTTCTTCTCTTGCCCTGTCTTAGAGATCATTAACCTTGGGCCTCAAGAAAACAATTTATTTTCTCCTTATTTTTCACTATATCCAGTACAATTGCACTGTAGCAGCTTCTTCAGAAAAAAAAAAAAAAAAAAAAAAAAAGCTCACACTTATTTCTGTAAAACATGAGAAAACAGAAAATTAGTATTTATAACAGGGTAGCTCCTAGGCATTGCAGTAGATAAGCAGGACACTGTTATCATCCATGTTGTATAAATATATAGAATCATAGAATGATAGAATCATAGAATCATAGAATGGTTAGAGTTGGAAGGGACCTTCAAAGGTCATCTAGTCCAACCCCCCTGCAAGGACAAGGGACATCTCCAATCAGATCAGGTTGCTCAGAGCCTCATCCAGCCTGGCCTTGAATGTTTCCAGGGACGGGGCATCCACCACCTCTCTGGGCAACCTGTTCCAGTGCTCTACAACTCTCATTGTGAAAATTTTTTTCCTAATATCCAATCTGAATCTACCTCCCTCTATTTGAAAACCACTACCCCTAGTTCTATCACAACAGGCCCTACTGAACAGCCTCTCCCCATCTTTCCTGTAGGCCCCCTTGAGGTACTGGAAGACCGCTATCAGGTCTCCCCGGAGCCTCCTCTTCTCCAGGCTGAACAGCCCCAACTCTCTCAGCCTGTCCTCATAGGAGAGGTGCTCCAGCCCTCTGATCATCACAGTCCATTACAGAATCTTCTTCAGAGAGTTTAAATGGACAACTTAAATGGATACGAAAGACAGGGAAATAGAGAGAAAACTGAATTACACAGAACACAACTTGTCCAAGGTCAAACCACAGGTGTCTGAAGTCCGTGTTTTGACGTAATGGAGCCACTACCGTTAGTGCTACTAAAAGTTCCCATATTTTTTAAGCTTTAGCCTACAGGTCCATCCATAGGATCATGCTGCTAATCAACTTTCAAATACATTGAAAGTAGCAGCATTGGGATGCTTAGTCATTGGAAGAGAAGATAGAAGGTCTCCTGCAATTTAAGTATTATTAGTCCAGTGTGACAAGTTACCAAACAAAAAGGAGAAACAGCAAGCAGCTAGATGTTAAAATGTTAAAGAATAGTATTAAGCTTCTCAGTACTCAGATTTACAAATAAATTTGTTTCAAGCAATAAGAAGAGTCTCCTGGAGTTGTTGCCAGCATTATCAAAGTCTCATTACTGGCCTTCTTATTCCTTATTGAACCTTCCTTCACAACTGCACTGAAGAAAAGTGCAAAAGAATGGAAAGGGTAAGAATAAAGGAAAAGTAGTTGTCGTAGTTCAGCCCCAATCGGGACCAGACTATGCAGTCTCTCTATCATTCCCCCCACCCTCTGAGAGAATTGGGAGAGATAATGTAAGAAAAACAGCTCAAGGTTTGAGATAAGGACAGGGAGAAATCCTTAAAGTTACCGTTACGGGCAAAACCAGACTCAACTTGGGGAAAACTATTCTTTTATTACTAAAACTAGCAGGATAATGAGACAGAGAAACAAGATAAACCTCCTCCACCCCTCCCTCTTCCCAAGCTTAACATTATCTCTACTACCTTCCCCGTCCTGAGCGGCACAGGGGGGAAGAGAGAATGAGGGTTGCGGTCAGTTCATCATGTGTTGTTTTACACCGCTGCTTCATCATCAGGGGAAGAACTCCTCACATTCCTCCCCTGCTCCAGTGTGGGGTCCCACCCAAATGCCACAGTCCTTCATTAAACTGCTCTGGCGTGGGTCATCTCTTCCACAGGGTGCAGTCTCTCCAGAACAGCTGCCCCAGTGGGCCCTCCACAGGCCACAGCTGCCTTCAGGCATCCACCTCCCCCGGTGTGGGGTCCTTCATGGGCTCCAAGTGGATCTCTGCTCCTCTGTGGACCTCCATGGGCTGCAGGGGGACAGCCTGCTCCACGATGGTCATCACCACAGACTGCAGGGGAATCTTGGCCAGGAGCCACACTACTCCTCCCCCTCCTTCACTGACCTTGGAGTCTGCAGCTGTTTCTCTCACAAGAAAAGTTCTTCACAACAGGCTGGCAGACGCCTCTCAGAATCTCTTCAAATCATCCATCTCATCTCCTCTCCAGTTCTTGCAGCCGGGCTGGGCCGAGTTGGGCCTAGTCAACCGCCTGGCTGGAGGCCAGAGGGTGAGACCTGCAAGGCCCATGAGGCCTGCACCTCCTTCTCTGTGCCTCTGCTTCCGCTCAGCTTCTTCACATCTTCTCTTCTTTTTTTTTTCCTGTTTTCCCCTTCTTAAATATGTTATCGCAGAGGTGTTATCATGGAACATTCTGCTACCAATCAGCTTGGCCAGCAGTGGGTCCGCCCTAGGCCTGGCTGAGTCCACTGAACAAAGAGGAGCAACTTCTAGCAGTTTCCTACAGAAGCTGCCACCTTAGCCCCCCCCCTCACTAAACAAAACCACAACATTAGTAGAAATATATCTATCTCCAATACCTAATGGCCAAAACAGCAAAACAGGCAAAACATGTCAATATGCTGCAAGAAAGTTGATGGCAAGCACAACATGAATGCAAGCTGCATGAATGTGTAAAATAGATCTATTATTATAATAAGCAAATGAGAGATTCAGAGCCCTGAACAAATCAGTTTTAGAAGGAATAATGGAATCTGACAAAATGCTGTTGCAAAAACATGTTGAAATAACCACAATAATATATCAAATTCAGGACAATTAAACAGAAGAGAGGAACTAGAAATTCTTTGCTATGACATTTAAAAAGTTACTTCAAAATAATTGCTTGTGACATATAATACTATTTATCTAAAGAAGAAGATGGAAGTGTGGATTATAAAACACAATTTGTTCCCTAATACCTGTAAAAAGTAAGAAGAAAAAACACTGTGATTTCAGATAACACCATGCAGTACATGCATGGGAAGCATTAATAGATTGAAAAAGGGAAAATAATTTTAACTGCTGTCTAGAAAAATTAATGCAAACATAAACATTTATGTATATAACAGTGACATTAGCTTTAAGAATAGTTTTTTTCTGTTACAGGTCAACAGAATGAGCAGAAAGGGAAAAGCCCTAAATTTATGGAAGTAGTAGATCAGGTTTGTGTATGTGTACTGGTTTAAGATGAAGAGCACAAGCTCTTAATGAAAGGAGTGTCCTGCCTGATACAATTAATTTCTAATAAATGTTGCATATGCTTTGGAATACCCAAATCATAAATATTATCACTTCAGTTTCTGAAAAATCTTCAACAATCCCATCACACTATATGACTTCAAATCTACCATGTTTCTTTTCTGCATACTACACCGTGAAATGCAGCTTCACATGAGAAGAGAAAGTAGTATGTTAGAAAGGGAATTTATGTTCATAATTATTTGCATTTCTCTAGGCTACAGAAACTGAAGTTCAGGCCAACTGCTATATATGATTTTCAGGATGAATTAGAAATCAAAAATGTCCTTTCACATAAAAAAATATAGTTGTAAATCATAGATAATCCAGAAGCTCCAGTCAACAGCAGTTGTTTTCTAAAGAGAAATCCCTTTTCCTTGTGAGAATAGCAGCCCCAAATGAAGAAATCCAAAGACCTTGAGAATATGATGAAAGTATAGAGGTAACAATTTCAACAAGATATTAGAGTAAGATATTGCAAAATTACTAGTGAAAATGAGTTCATTTCAAACATATCATGCAGACAATATGGGAACAAAAATCAAGGCCCACAATCAATAAGACAGAGTTGGCAGTCTAGTGTGCCTCCTGCAAAACACAATGTGTATTTGATACCTGCTTTTCCACATTAACCCAGGAAATGAGGCTTTCTGAATTTTAGGTGATTATTTTCCCCTTTGGAACTGTGGACTAGTACTAGGGTACTCATTTCATTGCTCTTTATATGGCTGGTCATTAGTTTTTTGACAATACCCTTAAAATACGTTTGATGAGGGAGCCACATATCCCAAAGTTCCTTTTGTGTAAGTCTGTTGCGTGCAACAACTGCGTACCTTTGTTTCCTTTTCTTCATTCTCCCTTACCCATCAACCTCACCCACCTTCCTCTCTCTCGGGAGAAATGACATTTCAGATGGGTATGGATAGATCTAAGCCCATGTTTTCATCAGGCTGGAGCAGAATCAGGTACGGTTTGGAGGACCTCTATCCATGTTAAGTGGAGAATCACGTTCAAAACAATCTGCCCTCCTTTTCAATAGAGTTTATTCCCTAGCTATACAGATAAACCATCATGGCTACACAACTTATAACTTGGGTCTGGCTTGCGTGTAGCCTCTTCACACCATGGACACAAAAACTCCCCTTTACATGTATGTCCATAAACCTGTCCTTAGGCTCAGCTATACTCTGTCTCTCCTATCCTGATCTTTTAACATATTTCATATAACTGCAGTGGCTTACGACATGACATGTGTTGGAAAATTATGTATTTTTAAAGCATGCCTGTAAATACTATAAACAAGAGGTTCTGGTTTCAAAACATTACAGTGACTTTCAATGCAGATCTCTTTAGCATGTCGTCCTATCTCAATACAAAAGGAAAGCAGACTTTAAAGATGAAGCTGTGTCAAAGGAGTGTTTTGAAAAAAACATATCAGCAGCTGGTAAATGGCACAGTGCCCAAATCTAGGCTAACACAAACTAGAGAGCTTCTCAACAGCTCAAGAATTTACAGCAGAGAATTTAGTCCATCTACAGTAAATATTAAGAATTGCCAAACTGTTACTCTTAATTTGTATTTCTAATGTGAAAAACAAGGTACTTCCAACATCAACCATGATTCTGAATATCTCAAAATCTGTAATTAGAACCACAAAGAATAAACTTAACTACAGTAACTTTTGTGTATGGCACAATATCCTCTAGTATTCGTACTACTCTGTTCCATTAAATAGTCATTCCAAGACCATAAAATTGTTCTACCAAACATAGAGCAATGCCACATAAAAAATACTAGATGGTGCCAAAAACTTCTTATGTAGTGTGCCAAAAACTTCTTATGTATATGTCATCTTCTCAGTACTGAATGCTTGGTGCAGTGCATCTCTACTAAGATAAGATCTTAAGCATCACTTATAGGGAAATACTGATTTTGCTTCTTAATCCTATGACCATATGTAAAAGCCAGATTTCCAAACAGAAATTAGATCACCTGTTTTCTCTTTATCCTCTTTCTACAACAGTCTAATGACTTGTTTGCATTGTTCCCTACTGCTGTGCACTGTCTTGATTATTTCAATGACTTTTCCACAATAATCAACACTTTTTCCTCCTCAGTGTACTGGATTATTAGTTTCTTTTTCCCAGACTAATTATTTCACATATTTCTATACCACACTGTATTTACCATCTGTTGACCCAATTACCTAAATGATCCAAATCCTCTTCAGTCTGGTTGCAGTTTCTCATTATTTGCTTTAACTTCCATTTCAGCAATATCCATAAGCCACCAGGACTTGTTTTCCATTCTAAATCCATGTACCAGTAGACCTTAAGACTGCAGTCTAGAGAGTCAGATCCCACTGAAGAATATTCCGAATCTGATGCACTGGACAATTATTTCTTCAAATGGTACAAAAGATGACACTAGCCTATTCCTCACTTTTAAGAATTTCAGAAATATTTTTGAAGTATGTAGCTATCACTGCAGATATAAATTATTTGCTTCTCAGTTTTGCCAGATTTGTCTAACACAAGCTAACTAACTACAAACTAAAAGAAAGAAGGCCAACACACAACTGGCTGCTTATGTCCTCAGGTGCTCCTGACAACATGAGTTGCTGTATTGATATCCTGCAAGGATTGAACATTGCATTTTCTACAGGTGAAAGTGGGTTTCCAAAGTATCTCATACATTTCGTATGAGAATGGCTGTGATACAAACTCAAGAAGCTACAGTAAACTTCAGTAAGGTGTAGTGGCTTTGAATTTTGCGAGAGAAGACACTAATACAGTTTTTTTTTCTGACAAGGAACAGGATGAAGGAGGGTTTCCAAGAGATGGTAAAAAGCCTTTTCTCACTGTGATTTTTAAATAAGCGGGGAAAATCAGAAGGGAATGGTATATGCACAGAGAGAGTTAAAAGGCTGGAGGGTTTTTAGGGCAAGGGATTTGCAGTTTGCTCTAATTGCCTGCTTATTCCTTCATTATGGTTGAAGGGTTCTGGTAATTCACCATTATTAAATATTCAAGGACTGGTCCAGAGGAAGCATTCTTTGGGGACTGCTCTCATCACTCCAGTGCCAGTTTAAAATCCTGCTTTGTGCCTGTTCATGTGTGCAAATAAAGCTCTGCTTTTCCCTTTTTATTGACTTCTTTTACTTAAAAGACTTCAAGCATTGTGGTAATGTGAGATTATTTAGGAAATTAACGCTTGTGCATCTTTCATGGAACTTTCCTCATATCAGCAAGAACAGTGTGTTTACTTTTTGGAAGCAGAGAGTAAAAATATTCCTCCCCCTGAGTAGAGCCGTTATATGCCCACACTCCCTCCACTCCCATCATGCTAATACACTCCCCTACCTGCATTTTCCTCACCTACATAGCATGAAAATTCTGTTCGCTTACTTCCCTTCTCAAGGTGGACCGGTATAAAAAATACAATTGCAAGTTATACAGTAGCTTCAAGTCACTTGAAGAACAAATTGTCAGTCGTGCTAGGGAAACATTGCATTAATGGAAAGGCTCCATCAATACCAAGACCCTGTCATAATAGGGAGCATTTATACATACAGTAATCAGGCATCCTTTCTCCAAGTATTCAAAACAGAAGCACAAAATACCTTCTTCTACCGGGTAGAGACAAACACCTACAAAAACTTGAGAACAGTGCTTGGCCATCGCATAGTACACCAGCATAGAGGTTAGCCTTACTTCTGGGTAGTTTTTTCACTGAGGTCTAAATTCTGTGGTGGGAGTAACAGTGAAAGTCCATTAAATGGTGCAGACGGGTCACAATTGTTATATTGTAGAAATGAGTTGTCACCAGGAAGCACCTTTGAAGAAGGCTTGAGAGCTACTCTTGGAATTACCACACACAATGATCTCATGTTTGCACTTCAATGTCTAGCTCTGTACATAAATATTTGCTGTAGTTTAGTGGTTTATAAGGAGTATGTAAAATACTTTGAAATTCAAAAATTATCAGTTGCTACTTACAAAATCACAGAGTAATTACAGACCTTGGAGAGTCAAAGCAGCTATGGCTTGTGTCCTCGATTGTGTTGAAGTTTGTTCATGAAAAATTATACCTAGTTTACCTTTCATCTGAAGCCAAATTCTGCTTTCATTTATATTTTGATAACCTAAGGCACAATCTGAAGAAAATGAAATTGTAAGACCTTACATTGATCATAAGAAAGCACATGAAAAACTCTTAACAACCTGATGACAAAATTAAGTCTATGTAATCAGTATTACAAGTGGTAACACATAATTCTGAGGATTACTCACTCCTGTTGTTTACTTGTTTGGTAGCGATTTTTTCTGAAATTCACCAAAGATTTTCAATTAAGTGAAAAATAGTTAAAGGTTGATTTTCACAAAACTATGGTTTAGTGCTTGAGCACTTCAATACTTCAAATGATCCATGACTTCTCTAACTGAAGAAGCTCAAAACACAAATCTTCCCCTCCTTGGAGAGTATCCTGACTAGTAGTCTTTTAGATTTAGATTTTTTTTTTCTCTGCTTTGCATAACTGATTAAATGAAGGTGATAATTCTTTCACATCTGCCATAAGAATCCTATCCATCGCTGTGCTGGGTTTTATTGGGTGGTTTGTTTTTTGTTTTGTTTTTTTTTTTTTTAAGGTGGCTCTTTATTCACACTAGTCTTGAAAAATTAAAGCAGTAACTGAAGTAAAGAGGGGGAGAGGAAGGGAGTGATTCTCTTGCCTGGTAGTTTCAAAAATCATTTAGGAGGATTTCATGGTTCCAGCACTTGCACTACTGAACATTAACTTATTTACATAACATGAAAGTGTCAACAGGACAGACTGAGACTGCACTTTCTTTTCCTCTGAACATAAATAACCTGTAACTGTGTGACTACGGTGTTCCTTCTGAATAGGTAGATAATATGTGTTTGATTACCTTCTGACAGGGAAGGATCTGGACCATGTCTCCTATATGTTTTATATCTGATCTACTGCATAAAGGGGTACCTTTTTCCAGCAGTTTTTTTTTTTTTTTAATTACTTTCATAATAATAAAAGACAATTTTTTCTTTAAAAAAATAACCAACCAACCAACAGTCAGACTGGATCAGACCATCTAGTGTCTGATAGTAAATGGTAGTGGATGACCTAAAAAGGACTGTAAAAACAAGGCAAGCATATACTGATATTTCAGCAGAATATCTTCCCATTTTCTAACAGTCTGAAACTCAGGGACCTCCTGAGTTTCTGATGGCATCATTGTATTTAATAGTCCCTGATGGCATGTTTCCTGCCATGAATTTTCCAACCTCTTTTTAAATTCATGTAAATGTGTAGCATCTGTGACATCCTGTGAAATAAGTTTCTTAGCTTAATTACGCAAAGTGTGAGGATGTACATTCCATTGCTCATTCAAATCTACCACCAGATAATGAAATCTGATAGCTTCTTCTTATGGGGAAGAAGGAGGGAGGAGAGAAAAAGAGAATAATCATACACTACCACATCTTCCATGGCATCTGGGATTTTAGTCTTATGTTATATGCCCCCTCTGCTATCTTATTCCCAGACTGAAGTCTTACCCTATATAATAATTCTGTATGCACAAGCAAATCCATACCAACCAACACTGTCACCTTTCTCTGAATCTATCCTGAATCCAGTGCCTCTTTCCTGAGGTGGAAGCAAACCAAACTGTATACAGCATTCAGGTACAGCATGGACTGATATACACATTGCCGTGGCTTGACCACAGTCAGCAATCAAATACCACACAGCTGCTCACTCACCGTTCCCCTCCCCAGGAGATGGGGGAGAGAACTGGAAAGAAAAGAAAACTTGTGGGTTCAGATAAAGATCATTTACTAGGAAAATATAATTATATATATATATATAAAATATAAGAGCCACAAAGATGATCAGAGGGCTGTAGCACTTCTCCTATGAGGACAGGCTGAGAGAGTTGGGGCTGTTCAGCCTGGAGAAAAGGAGGCTCCGAGGAGACCTGATAGCGGTCTTCCAGTACCTCAAGGGGGCCTACAAGAAAGATGGGGAGAGGCTGTTCAGTAGGGCCTGTTGTGATAGGACGAGGGGTAATGGGTTTAAATTAGAAGGAAGTAGGTTTAGAGTAGATATTAGAAAAAAAATTTTTTACAATGAGAGTTGTAGAGCACTGGAACAGGTTGCCCAGAGAGGTGGTGGATGCCCCATCCCTGGAAACGTTCAAGGCCAGGCTGGATGAGGCTCTGAGCAACCTGATCTGGTTGGAGATGTCCCTGCTCCTTGCAGGGGGGTTGGACTAGATGACCTTTGAAGGTCCCTTCCAACTCTAGCCATTCTATGATTCTATGATTATATATAATTATATATATAAAAATAATACTAGTAAATATGATAGTAATAACAATAGCAGTAATACTTTTTTTAAAGGAAAAAAAAAAGAAATAGAAAGACAAACCAATTTCTTAACACTCGATAACCCGATGACCGATACAGCCTGTCCCAAGCAGCAATCATGGAATGAAAAAAAAACCTGCAAACGATCCCGGAACTATTCTGAACAGTGAGAGAAAAGTGAGACAGCTTAGTAGCCTACTCCCACTTGAGTACTGAGCATGATGTTTATAGCGTAGAACACTCTCTTGGGCAGTTTGGGTCAACTGTTCTGGCTGTATCCCTCCCAGCTTCCTGCACCTGCACATTAGCGAAACCTGGGAAGCTGGACAAGGTCCTTGGTCTCTTCAGCTCATAACATCAATGTGTGTATCAACATTCTTCACATACAAAATCCAAAACAGGTCTGCTACTGAGAGGAAAAGTAACCAGATCCCAGTCAAAACCAGGACAACATACACTGGTTGTGTGGACTTACGGTACAACATAGTAAAGGTTGCTTCGGAGCCTAGCCCTTTCTCAGCTCCTAAAATGTACTTCATGTTTTACCTGAAAGAACGCTGAGCTGAGAGCTACCATAACCTCAGATCTGACAACAGAATGTTAACAATTAGCTCTCATGGACTGCTACACTGCGCTTACATACACTACTTTATGTTTATATTACTGAGTTTTGCCCGTTTTTTGTTTTTTGTTTTTTGTCACACAGTTACTTAACCTCTCAGAATCAGCCCTCATTCACGTTTCTCAGAAAAACTGCATACTGTCAGCAGCCTCTGTCACCTCATTCTTCACACCCTTTCACAGTTGCTGGTGACTTCCCAAAAGAAATCTCTTAAAACTGTGACCTGCTTTTTAGACAGGTTGTTATAATGGTGAGGAACTACCCTCTTCTTCCTCATCAGTTTTGGTTTTCTCTTGGTGCTTTTTCAGCACTTCTTATGTTATCTTGGATTTTTTTAGATATCTGAGTGCTTGTGAGTGTCTGGTGCTAGCAATTTGCTAACATTCATTTTGTCTATTTGTTTCATAGACCTCCTCTTTGGCAACTGATCCTTTATGGTTCTTTTGCTACAGTCTTATCTTCTCTTAGCAGTCCTTTCACACATTCCTAATCTATTGGCCCTCTGCGTACTCTGGCAGAATTTCTGTTTCTGTTGTGTCTGTAAATAGATGCATTTTTTTTTCTCAACACCTTTTCAAGTTGCTGCTAAAAGTCTTTGTAGCCTGACATGTTATGTTTCTACTCAATAAAAATTGCCAGAGCTTAAATTATTTCCTATTTTACTCTTTTGGACATAACATTAAATTTTGGAAAGATATCTTCTTTTTTTTCTCTTATCCTCCCTTACCTTCTTGTTTGACCATGGCAGCTTTTGGTATTCTTTTCATTCCCTTTTAAAAAGATTACATTCTCTCCAATATGTGGTCTTTCAGAGGTCACCATGCCACCTGCAAAGATTTTGTGCTTTCAGCTGCCCCTTTTAGTTTCCTTTTTTAAGGTGCTTCCTCATTTTTCTTGGAGGTCCCTTTATGCCATCAAGCATATGGAAAGTGAACGTTGGCCTCTGTCACCCCTGCAAGAAGACATGGAAGGGCCCCAGGGTAACTACTAGGGAGCACCTCCATGTCCACAGCACTGTGGACAGTGCTGCTCCACACTTAAGGCCCAAGGCAAGGCTGGTACCTCCTCTCCTGTGTCTCCCTCCATGAATTAGTTGGTTGTGGCAGCACAGACAGTAAGGAAGCCGTGCTGTTTTCATCCAGGTCTGAGATTTCAGTCTGCGTTGCCTGTTGTTTCACTTTAGTGACATGAATTAAGTCTAAGCTCTTCTCTAACACTTGTATCAACATGACCTATTTTGTAATACTATGCTTCAAATGGTTCAAGAAAGGCAGTTTCTCACTGGTATGTGCCCAACAGATAATTTTCTGAGTTTCATTTCAATAGGGGATTGTGAGATTGTGAGAGATGCAAACCAAAAAAAAAAAAAAAAAAAACAAATTACATTACAGTTAATTTTTTTAAATTTTCATTTTCAAGTTTTAAGCCAAGTCAAGAGACAATTATTCCCCAGTCCTAATTTCAGCAGTTTTCACGGGAGAAACACTAAAAATTTTCATTGTTTCAGCGTTTTTCCAGTTGACCGTTATTTATCACTGCAAGTTAGATTTCAGTATATTTGCATATCTGCATTTAACAGCTTAGAAAATGTAAATTAAAAGTTAATTACACTGAAATATGAGGGGAAATATAATTATTATCTCAACATTAATAATGTCAAGGAAATGTATTTCAATACTTGAGTTAAACTATGTAGTTATCAAGATCTGCATTAAATTATATGGCTTATGCTATCCATAAGGGCAAACTAGATTATAGTTTATTCCTTCCGCCTTTGCTATTTCTGAAAATATATAATCCTCTGATATATTGTAATATCTAATTGATCTTTTCTTCTTTTTTTTTTTTTTTTTTTTTACTTTCTCTGTCTTTTTTTTTGGCCCTGGAGTCTTATATCAGAACATCAGTAACTTACTACAGTGGGTTATTTTGACTCGATCTACCTCTGCTTTACTGCAGACACAGCAGCCTTGGCTGGGACTATAACTTTGACAGGCAAATTCCAGTTACTTTAGTCATCAACCATTGTGAATTACCAAGGAAAACTATAAACAAATTTTTGACATGAAAATACTGCCTTTTGTCACTGTCATGTAATAAGTAGAATAAGCAAGTGCTCATTTTCTCATTGAGCTGACATATGTCTTTAGTCTTATCCACCCAAGCTTTGATACTTAGTGTGTCATATGTCTTCAAGAACTATGAAATTTAAAATGGAAAACTTTTCCAAAGGAAGTTCCAATTCAGGTTTAAACCCTGTGATGTTTTATACTTGCAGAAATGGCATTTGGATGTTGCAGGCACCTAATAGGTGAAAACTGTAGGACAAGGAACCTTTTTTTTGGTTGAACCTCCTCTCCTTTACTTTGCCTGAAGCAAATCAAAGCTTGAGACATTGCAAAGCTTGAGACATCACAACTCAAATAAAAATGTCAATGGAAGAGCTTCCCCAGTGACTTTTGCCCAGATGGAATGAAATATCTCTGTATTTCCACAAGTTCACATATGTAGATAGTGTCATGTATGTCTGCTTTAAAACTGAACTCTTCTTCAGCCTAATTCAAGAACTTTGTCTCACTTCGGGTGAATACCTAAATTAGCAAAGGGACACAAAGGCAGATGTTTATTTTAATTAATATAGGGATTGTCTGTCTTTCACTGTCTTTTTCAAATCTCCTCATCTCTTATTTCAAGTGTGTCTCATTCATTCAGTTACAAACTAAAAGTATTTTAATATTACAAGAGAAAAATTCAGATTTTTCTCTGTTGTGCCCATGATGAAAGTGATACCAACAAGTTATATCTGTAGGCAGAGGGGTTTCCCAAACATTTTTGCTAGTCATAGAGCTGATATGGTGATAATGTTGGCTAGATATTTTTATATCATCTGTCAGCTCCAGGAAGACATCTGGAAAGAGGCCATGGTTTTCCTGTTCTCATTATTTCAAAAACACAGCATTCTTTCTGAAATTATCTTCTTTTCAAAGGAAGAAAAATCACATCATCTTGAACAAAAAAAAATATTGTTTCACTCGCATTACATGTTTTTAATCTTTAAAACTAGATAGAGTGTTTGGGTAGAATCAGCAAATCAAATCATTCAGAAACCTTTGAAAATGCTGAACTTCAATTAAAGTTTCCATGTTGCATTGTGGAGATTTCACCCTTTCATCAGGTAATTTGGAAACAATACTTAGATTTTTAAAAGTTGCTTACTCTTTCAATACTTTGCATAAATCCTTTGGGCTGAGAGAAGTCATAGCTGTTTCCCAAACCTGTTAATGACTTTCACACTAAATACTTTATAATCTTTTGAAACAAGGGACTTAACCTAAATTGCTTTTCTATTATTTTGAAAATACAGCAGTCTTCCCGATGGTAACATCTACTTTTTTTTTTTACTGGTGCTCTAATTCACAGCCATAAAATTTGACTATAATAGTTTTGTCCTGGTTGAGTTTCCTTCATTTCATACCTCCTTATAGTAATCGCGGTGGCCTGTGCTGATAAGCAACCAGGCTAATGCACAGATGGTGGTCAGAGAGTAACTTTCAGTTTCGAGTACTCCAATTAAACTGTTCCCCTGGGACTTCCACTCACAAAACAAGGTCACTTGGGGCCTGCCCAGTGACAGTGACAAACAGTGCTTCTAATTAAAGAAACCCAAAACACTGTTAGTGCTATTTGCAGTTTCTCAGAGACCAGTAAGGAAAATATTTTAGCCTCACACTTTGCTGATTATTATAAAATAAACATTTGTAATTAATGAGGGTAGGCAATAACAAACATTTGGCCTTAATTCCATTCACACGCACAGTGACATAAGATCATATAAATTAGGAGTACCACTGACAGTCTCTCACAGTGAACGGAAACAACCACACTCAGTGGACTTGTGTTGCCGCAAAGAATCTTTGCAGGCTGCTGGAGAAACATTCATTACAATGTACCACACTCATGTTTCATTAATACATAACCAATGTGCAGAATTGCTCCGTTAATCTTAAAGACAAATGACTACCGTCAGGGCTTTGTTACAGCCTTATCTCTACCACCAACACTCGTGCACTGAGACAATAACAGCAACATCACATTTGGTCTTGAGTAAGGGGAAAAAGAATGAACATTCCAAGTAATTAAAGATACTCAGCTTAGAGAGTTGATCTTATTTTCCAGGAGCCGGTACTGTATGTTTCACTAATGAGTCACTGCAAGTACCAAGCACCAGTGCTAACCTACAAACTTCTAACCTGCAGGAAAAGCAATTAATGATACTATGTGATTGTGGGCTTTTAACCAGTTTCTTTAACTTCTTCCTTTCAGCCAGAAACAAACCTACATAAACTTCAAGAGAGAAAAAGGTCAAAAGGCAAGAAATATTCAGCTGTAATTAACTTTTGACTGCATTGCTCTGCAGAGAACTTTGCTTGATAGCCATGTTTATATGCTTGTGTTTATTATAAAAAATAATAAATAATAGTTTGATTCCTGGTCAGATCTGATTAATTGTCATAGTTCAACCAACATGGGCTACATTCAACTACATGGAAAGCAAGTTCACTTAGATTTCCAAACTCTCTCTGCTAACACACTAGGACTGCAGGGAACTGAAAACTTCAGGACACACAACCTTGGTTTCCCAGTCTACAAGTCCAGCCTTGCTTTGTAGTGAGCAAAAATTATCAACCTCTCATAGACGGTTACCTAATAGGACAAATTTTTATGTGAGATGTATGTCTGCATCACACAAATGTGGTAACCATCTTGTTAACTAAGCACTTGGGGGACTTGTAGAGTTGGGCCCAGAAAAGACAGACTGCTTTATTTTAGTAAGTCACAAATCACTGAGATACACATTTTATAAAAGAAAGTGACCTTTTCACTTTTCCTGAAGTTAAAAAGAGCAGGAAAAAAAATAGATTCCAAAGAAATATCACTTCATTCTGTTTTGCAAATGATGACTATATTGCAAAGTGTATTGAATGAAATGTAATGTTAAATCAGTAACAAAAAACATTTTATTCCTAAAAAGCCAATATATTACTGCAATTACATTTTCAATACTTCCAAAACTGTGTGCTTTCTATTAAAAGTGAAGGCTGTATTTCAATGCACCCTACTTCGTCTTTCCTACAATCACTCTTTCTATGTTTAAACTAGTGCTCTTAATTGTTTTGGGAATGTGTGTCTTTATCATGAGTTTGCCATGATTATTTTACTAGACTACATGGGAGAAATATAGCATATAAGTTTATCAACAACTAGGCTAACCTTGGAGAAAAGTATTTGACTTCATAAGGAAGAGCAGTCAAAATTAAAAGTTTTCTGGGGGGAAATCAGAGGGTTGGTAGAGAATAGACTATAGAATACTAAGTATTTAGGAATTCTAAGGCCAACATACTTAAATTTGTCTCTAAGGTTTATTAAGACAAACATACTTAAATTTGCTGCTTGAGTTTATTTCCTAAGTTAATGGCACCTTTTCGGGGGCAGTTGTTCTTCATGGAACAACCTCATATATCTGTCCATTCTATTTATCCTGTCTGTAATTTCTTGATATATGGCAGAAAATATAATTTCATTTATTGCTAAATGTACCTCATTACCCAGTACTTAAGTCTCATTTCTAATCCATGAATTCTATTGAAAAAATTTACATGTTTTAAAGTACACTGATTTGGGATATTTATTTTCTTGTCTGTATTTGGAGGAGACAGAACAACATAGTGACAGAGAAACAAGAAGAGAAAAAATGGCTTTGAAGATTTGTGAGTTAAAGATTGAAGAAACTTAGACAGACGTTCTGCCTCAAAAAGGATGGGATCCGTAGCCTTTGGAGGGAGGATAAGGTTACAGCCTTTAAGCCATACTATGCAGGAAGATTCACAAGAAAATCTAGGTCAGTCTCTCACTAAAGATTGCAAACTGCTCAATAGTAGTGGCAATCTATATTTGGTATTTGTGTGAGAGAGAGGCAGGAGAAGATCCTCACTTGACCCCAAGAACAGTATCAGACAAGATTGTGTTGGTGGGAGAACAGGTGCAGGCGTAAGGGCAAAATCTCCATTAGGCACCCCACTTCCAAGTAATCCAGATGCGAACTCCTTCTGATTGGTTTTCCTGATTTATTTCCTATTACTGGTAACTACAGAGAGCTCCTTTTTTTTTGTATGCATTTTAATAGCTGCTCTTGACTATCACTTTGAATTGCTTAATAATTTATAAAGAAAATTAATTATTTCCAGAGCAGTCCAATGATTTCCCATTTCGTTTTTATGGCAAGAATCTCTCTCTTTTCCACAGCATGCAAAACGTGGCCTGTGAGGGTATATTTTTCATTTGCACCCCTTCATGTCTTTGCCTCTTCCACTGCATCACCAACAAACTTCTGCTCTTTGCTTTTAATACCTTTCCTTGACCATTCAGCTTCACCTAACATTATTAATTTATCAAGCCATTCACCTCCAGTTGCACTGCCAGATAGTCCCAGATGCACTAGTCTTCAAAAATCTTCCCCATGTAACCTCTCAGGAATGAGGGGAAATGGAGGAGCCATAGAATTTCACTACATGAAGTAGTATAGTAGTATATGTGCCTCCCCAGTATGCCTCTGAGTGGCTGCCTCTTTACATCAGTAAAGGGAACCTGGAGACACTGGCCTCCTTAGCACAAAGCCAGCCTTTGAATGTATCCCACAAAGTCCTGTCAAAGTCCTGTCACAGATTTAAGAAGTTGTCATCTTAATTCCTGTTGGTGAGATGAGATTATGACTTCATTACATTGCTTCTTCCATACTTCCATAGCAGTCACTCCTTATCCCCAAAGCCCCTTGCTGTCATGGAATTTCTTTGTTCAGTGGTGCAGCCTTGTCTGCTGGCATGGCTGATGCTCTGTAAGATACACTGGCCCTTCAAAATATACTTACCTGTACAGTGGACAGCGTAGCATAAAGTTTTACTGAGATACATATTCCACCAAAATGCTATCACAGTGAAGTTGTTGCAGATTAAATTATTTAGTAACTCTGCTTGATTAGCTAGACCTCACTATAGGCAGGATATGCTGATTATTGGTCCGTTACTGCAGAAGACAGCTGGAGAGCATATCTGAGGTAGTTTCAAATGGTCCAGCATGGAGTATCCCAGTGCCAGATTGCTCCTTGCTCTAACAAAGATAGCTCAAAAGAAAGTTTCTAAAGGTGGCAGCTCCATGCTGCATCAAGGTCTGCAGCACCAGCATGTGACTGTGAGTGATGAAGTACTACCAACATTTCTCATTAGGAAAATGCAATGGAAGAAGTGGGAAAATATGAGAGTGTGGATTAAGAAGACCTACAGGGGAATATCAAGGCATTGGTATAGTAAAGTGAAAGCACTGGAAAGCCAAATACCAGTACTCAATAGACAAAATATAGTAAGGTCCCTCAAATACTATTGGTAAATAAGATAGAAAAGTTTCTATGGAAAACAGGAAAGAGACAAGTTGGAAAAATACAAAAATTCTGGTTTTGCAGAAAACAGAGAGGGAAGATGTAATCTTTCTAAGCACTCTATAGAATTCAAGTTGCTTTTACTTAATGAATGAGATACCAACACTTTACTTGACAAGGATGTTTTTTCTCAGAATGACGACAGAGTCAGCCGATTGTCTTTCCTAATGAAAATGTAGTGAATGAATAGCCATACTGTTTTCACTGATATTCTTTTTTTTTTTTCCTGCATTTTAACAATGCATTACCAAAACGTGAACTGCCTTATCTGACTTTCTCCTGCATTTACAGATACCATTAAAAACAGCCAGTTTGCACTGATGTGTGTTCTAATGACCAACAGTAGCATCTAATGGTGTGAAGAAGATGGGAAATACCTGATGGTCCTTTAATTGACAGAGAAGTGCATTACAGGTCATGGAAGAAACACAGACTGCCATCAATATGGATCTGCTGGAAATGTTTATGCCTCTTCACATATTATTCTCACATACAATATTGGTGGATTTGATAAAAGCTAATCATCCTTGCCTAATGTGAAGAGCATTCCAGGACTATCTGTGTGATTGTCCACTAGGTGTCATACTAGAAGTCCTGTGTTTAATGCACACTTGTGAGCCAGCTTATGTTCAGATAAAGGACACATCACATACCCTCTGCCACACAGGCCACAAATAAAAAATTAAAGAAAAATTATTAAAAAGATAGTAACTGTATACATTAACTTTTAAAACAAAATAAGCACACTAGTATTCCTGGATGCATTCCCAAGGTATATGTGAGAAAAGTTTCAAAAGCAGTAGTCCCAGAGAAGTATATTAACTGAAAGATATTCCACTACAGAAGATTCCCCAGAGGATTTGATTGCGTTTAGGTGGCAATATTTGCATGTTGCATCTTCAAAAGATCAAAATGTGCTTCCTACTATTGCCTATGTTATAAGTAAAAGTTAAAATATAAACAAATTGTCCAAAAGTGAAAGAAATTACTTTAATCATTATGACATATGAAAAATTACATTATCAAAAGCATCAAACATTATCAAAAATTAGTAAGCAATTCAAAAGTTAAGGCAAAAAAACACACAGTGAACACATTACTGTACTAAACATCACTTGCAGTAGTTTAAATACACTGTACAATATTGTAATATTACCTATCAGCAGTGATGAATATATAAAAAAGAAAAATAACATGAGGCTACATTTTTTTAAGCCTGCGTGTAAACAATCTTTTCTTCTGCAGCTGTAGAAAATTCCAGTGTTTGAATGTACCCTTTCAACTACCTAAACATGCTTGTCGTGGGCATGCTTAGAGTTTACAATGGCAGCTCAGAAATGAAGCATAAATCTCCTAACATGGGCAGAGAGGTTTTAAAATCTTAATTCCAACATTACCTAAATCAGTCTGCTTCGTGGGCCTGAATCCAACTTACACCCAAACCTAAGTCATTTGGCAGGTGGGCTGCCTCCCAAAGCAGTAACCCACCAGTAAACTCAACTGGGTCTGCAAAGCTTTGGAGATAAACGAAGGCAAAATCTCTGCAGAAAATACTATCATTAATCTAAATTATTTGCTTTACAAATTTAAATTAGAAAGATTTAAACCTCTTTCCTTAAGGAATTATTTTATTTCTATCTTGGTTTAAATGGTAAAATGCCCACTTTTTCTCCAGCAGGAGCTGATTTTCAGTACACTGCAGTCACTCTCCCAAGACTACCATTAAAAAACATATCACGCTAACTCCTTCTTGATGATGGCCTATTTGCACAGATTTCTAAAAAATCAGCTCAGAATTGTCTGTCCCAGTTTTAATTAAGTTAATCAGTTGTAATTACAGGTCTAAACACTACTTATGCACTTGCTAAAAAAAGCCTTACATTTTTTTCTTACTGCCTCATATAAAATACTTCTATGAAGCGTTCAGCCAACACCTGCTTCACATTAAGATCTGCTCAAGGCGGGTAACAGCGATACCAATTTTAGTATCATGTGGTAATATCTAATTACTGACAGAACTTAATCATAAAATGGTTATGAAAGTAATAATTTTATGTCTTCCTCAGAAAATGTCACTAGAAAGTCCAAGTCTGACTAAGAGAAACTTATTTACTTCAGTTAGAATTCATTTCAAGTAACTGCCTAGTTTTCTCACTGTAACTTCAAAAAACGCTAATTAATTCTAAATCAGAATATATATAATTACAATAGTCTTCTGCTGGAAAACAAATTACCTGGTGCCCTTGAGGTGAACGTGACAGAAGATATTTCATATTCCCTTCAACAGCATAAATATTTTCACTTTTAGGCCATGAAAATAATACGCCAACCATAAACATTATTTTTTTCCTTCTCAAATGTTTAGAGACTGTTTTCTTCCTCTTAGCATGAAGACATTAAATGAGTTGACAGTCTGCTTGCCAGTCAGTTTAATCTCACCCTCTCGGTGGGTTTGTGGGAAAACTGTGGCATGCCAAGTTATTTTTGGCCAAATGTTACAGTATAAAGACCCTTCAGGAGCTTTCATTTAGTGAGTGGACAAACTGGCAGCTGTTGTACCTGCAGAATGTGAATTGATGTTGCCATGGAAATAATTTTTGTTGTTGTTTTTGTTCTGTCTTCTCGTATTTGGATTTGCCCTAGTACCGAAGTCAGCTTGGGAAGAATCTTCAAGAACTGAATGAAAGACAAGGAGGACTCTTGGAGAGAGATCAAAAGTTATATGCATCTGTTTCAGAGAATGATCATTTATGGACAAACCACTCAATTTTCTCTTCCTAAATTGGAAGTAAGTGAAAAATAAAAATCCACATCATCCTTGTCTGTTGTTATCTGCCATGTATTTCCCATTGCATTTTTCATACTGACCAAACTTCACAAAATTGTGCCTCTTTCAAAAGGTGGCAGGGACATTTCTGTTTGCTTTCTTTAACATAATTTGTATCATTAAAAATATAACAAATGCACATAAGGCCTACAAATTTATAATAAAGGAATTTACACTTTTGCACATGATTCAAAGCCACTGAGCTATGTGAAAGACAGACTCTCCAGCAGCATGACAACAGTAGCCCTTGAAGTGAAATTTATGTGCCTCAAGATGACGCAGTCCCAAAAGAGACCTTCTCACCCCAGCCTGTCTCCATCTTTAAAAAAAGTTAAGGAGACATTTCCATCCAGTTATAAAATCATCGTCATTTTATCAGACCGTACGTTAACCTTGGACTCTTCAAATTGTCTAAGTATAAAGTCACTGGAAGTGTTGCAAATCATCTTTCTGCAGAGGGAGGATTTCAGAAAATGGAAGTGTTATTGACACAGTCAGTAACATTTATTTTCCATAGTAGTCTAAAGACTTCAGCAAAAAGCAAATGAGCTGTAAACCTCAGAATTTACCTCAGTTTAGCAAAAAGTCAACAACTCATCATGTCTGCAGAGTATTATCATGCTCATTGCAGATGGACAAACCACAATAAGAAGTTAAAAATGCATGGGTTAAGTACAAGTGGTTACCATATGATTTCTGCACTAAGAGGAATGCAGCCCATGCACACTTCTCTGAAGGCAGGGGTGCTGGTGAAAGGCAAATCCACAACGGGTTGGGATTTTAATCTAAATAGATTAGAAGCACAAGTCTTAGCAGAAGCCAGTAGGGCTTGTGCCCTTCATATAAGAACTGATATGCACTTTGTAGCACAGTGCATAGGATTTTGAGGAGGGTTGTTTTTTTTTTTTAGTCTAGTTTTAGTCAGTTTTAGTCAGTTTTTCCTGTTGTGGTAATTTTATCTCCCACTCAAATTTCAGAGAAGAGGAAAGATCTTCAATATACTGGCTGTCAGCACTTTAACTGCTACAAACTGATCAAGGAAGAAAATTAAGCTTTTTCTTGTTGCTGAAATATTCTTTAGATTTAGATAAAACTAAACACTGTTGCCCCTCCAAGTCTTCGCATTTTCTTCACTTTTCCTCATTTAGTTCCACATCTACTTTAATAAATATTTAACTACATGCACCAGCACTTCCCATTTACTTTCTCCTTATCTTGAAGATTAATGTAAATATCTGAAGAAACTTCTTAGCTTAAAACCATGGAAAAAATCATTTTGTTCACACATGTGTTTAGACACAACCATGTTTACCTGATTTGCTTAATGGGATAGAAGATTTCACAACTGCGTATTGGCGTAAGAGTCAGAAAATATTGAAAATAGATGAGGAAAGGATATTCCGGATAGACACAACCCCAGTTCAATAAATGAACTGAGAAAACTTCTTATGGACTTATTTATGATTCTAATTGAAATCTTGTCACACTGTAATCAACAGGAAAATTGCCATAATCTCCAGCAGGACAAGAATTTCATTCCTGTTTTGCTTATTGCTTTTATTTTTTCCCCACAGGTGAGCATACCTGCCGAGTTCCATAATTTTCTTCAGCGCAAAGGATGAAATCACAGTCCAAAATACAAATGAGGTCTAAATTTTCTCTCAGATACATCAAGGACAAAGAAAGCACTGTACACACATTGACTCTATGCACAAACTACAGCATGACTGCAGCGTGCCTAAGCATAGTCGACATGGCTGTAACCCCTCTAGTTGGGGCAATGGCATCCATGAAACCCTAGGAGAGTGCACAAACCTATCTTAGACCTGCAATATGTAAGCATGAAGCTGTACATTTAGTCCTTGAGTCACTGAAGTTAGCTCAAGTACACCTCTAATTTAATACAACTTCAGTTTATTTATTGAACTGGAGGTGTGTCTGTCCAGAAGTTATACACACTATTCATAATTTAGGTTTCAAATCCATTCAAGTTATCTGCATATCATACTAGTCAAAACCAATCTTTTTAAAGCCACTAATGTTCTTTTCTAATATAATTATGCAAATAAGAGGTTTTGCTTTCTGAAAAGGCTAGAAAGCATACTTGTAACTCATTGCTGAGCAGACCTTCCAGCATCCTGGGCCATTTCAGCATGCTGTGCATACCAAAAAAAATTACATTTATCACAGTTATGTAATATTCAGATTCTTTCAAGCCTTGACAGGAGCCATACTATCTCAGATTTATTTGTCGACAAGGTCACTCTTTCCCCAGACTAGCATAAATGTTTTTGCTTTGGTTCTAGAATTGTGACCTGCAAACTCAAGCTGACATTTACCAGCACCCCTTGTTGCTTTCGACTGATTCAGGGCCAAAATAATCTTACGGTAAATTCATCAGCTTCAGTGCAGTTCTGTGATGATGAACTTGAATCCAGCCTCTTGTATTTAATACGATTTTAATGTGAAGGACTAGTAAATAGCAAGAAAACTCTAAGAGTAAACTGCATTTCAAATTTCCTACTTGTATTTGATGAGTTCTAGCACTGTATTTTAAAATGGCACTATATTTAGGCTGTGGTATTGCATCCATAAATATAATGTAGTGCCAATAAATATTTCTCTGTTGACATGCAATGCAGAATTTTCACCGCAACCATACATCACACTTCTTGTCAACCTATCAGTTTGTCTGACTACAAGCTAATACATCTGTTTCTGCTTACATTTTTAACCTTAGAAAAGTCCAACTTGGGCTTTTCTTATTCTGCAGAAAATCTCAGGTTCTTTCTGAAAAACTTCACAAATAAAATTTTCTCTAGATTATCTAGTAGCTATTGATATTCAATATATGCAAATTGAAAATAAACAGTAACTCCAGTTACACCTTTTTTTTTCTTTTTTCTTCTCAGTTTAACAACTGTCTATCTCCTTCTCCCACATAATTTTGCCCTTTGTTCTCCTTCAGCCATCAACCATTATACATCAAATGCTTCAACTCTTGGGAAAAGAACAAGAACTATCTTGGATTGGAGCAAACCAAGTTTCAAATCATCCTCATATACTGGAGAGAAAACAGGAGGAAGGGAAGAATATAGAACATAAGTCTCCATTTTTTTTAGCTCCTTAAGATACATTTAGAAATAACTCTCACATTTTGACTGGTAACAAATGAAGGTAGATCTGCAGAGGAAGGCTATAACCACAAGGAAGAACAGTCACTCCTACAGCTGTTGGCATGTGCCTGCACCTGCAAACTCAGCTAATGCAACTTCATCACGCACAAGCCTTCCTTGTCAGAAAAGCACAAAGACACAGCAACACAGCAAACAACCTTGTCATTTCAAAAACTCTCCCCAAATTTCACTGATTTTCATACCCTTCATCTAACAACTAATATCAAATAATTCTTCAGTCACCCTCGTGAGAATAATTCTCCAACCCCATATAGTATTCCTATTATTGTCTCACTAACACTAAATGCAGTCTCCTTAAGAAATCTAACGAAGTAAACAATCATTGTAAATATAGATCCTTCCAAATTAGTCCTTTTTTTCTTAAAAAAAAAAAAAGATAAATTCTCAAGAACTTCAGAAAAATGTGTGAATGGCAGTATTTCAACACATTTCTTGAATGCTCTTCTTCCAAAAGCATCTTTTCCTTTAGGGAAGATATGTCATATAATGCTTAAAGGGTATTCCTTTTTTTTTAACTCAGAAAAGCTACTTCCCAAACCTCCTTGAATGCAATTTTCCAACTAGCTTTCCCACCTAGTAAGGAATATCTTAATTCCCCAGGCTTGATTCAAGGTCAGTGAAGTCAATATACAGCCACTGTTTCTAATGACCAGAGGCCCCTCTTTTGCAAATCTACTTTGTCAGACAAGAAGGTATCCAGACAGGGAGAATTAAAAAGCAATCCTCTCTCACTGAGACTAGACCAGATTCCAAACTTCAGCCTTTTAAGTTTTTTTTTTTGTTGCTGTGTGCAGGCTTTGTAGATGAAAAGCCAAAAGCAGAGGATCTGATTGCAGTGACCTCATTATTGTTATAAAGGTCCTTCGGTGGACAGTAAATTTGATGAGCTGCTAAATAATTGATTACTTCAAGAACCTAATGCTGAGTGTTTTTCACGCATCAGTACAATATACAATTTTATAGGTGTTGGTGTGTCAGCAAAACTCTGAACAATTCACCTACAGCTCTCGCTGAGTAGAAAAAAAAGGAAAGAAGTGGGAGTCGGAGGCAGTTCCCTTGAAAGCTGAAAAGTATGGTTTGCCATCAGCTTCTTCAAAACTAAACTGCAGTAAAGTTTTGATTCAGCTCTTTGCACTTAAATGCAAACTTTTAATATTGGTATTGCTGAGGAGATGATGTTATTTGCTTATGGCAATAAAGTAGCAAATTCTCATATGCTTGGAAGCTTTTAATGGAAATTTTCCCAGCAGGTAGAAATCTTTACTCCTCCCACACACAGAATATTTTTCTGCGGCGATAGCTATTGCACCTGGCCGTGGGCGGAGATAATGCAACATACCTTAAGTTTCTTCTTCTCAGATGACCTTGTAGCTTGCCAGATAAATAAAGGTCAAGAGAGATGCCCAAAGGGAAGAAAGATTCCACAGTAGGAAATTAGAGATGGAAATGCTCCATTTAAGTAAGCGCTTCTTATAGAGCTGTGCCCAGCTTTGGGCTCCCAAGTACCAGAATGATATTGATGTACTGGAGCGAGCGCAGTGGAGGTCAAAGGGCTAGAGAATATGGTGCATGAGAAGAGGCTGAGGTAAGTGAGTCCATTCGCTGGTGAGCTTGGAGAACAGAAGGTGAAAGGGACATCTTATTGCTGTCTCTGATGAGAGAATAGATAAACACTGGAGCTAGATGGTTTTGAAGGTGTGCAGTGACAGGACTTTTTTTTTTTTTGACTTTTTTTTTTTTTTCCATGGGGATGGTTAGATACTGGAACACAGACCCAGAGAAGTTGTGGGACCTCTGTCCTCAAAGGCATTCAAGATCTGACTAGTCACAACCATGAGAAACTTGATGTAATTAGATGTTTTCTGAACAGAGGGTTGAATTGGATTAGTTTCTGAAGGACCTCTTCAACATAATCTATGACTGTGTGAGACATGAGAAGGAGGTAAAGATTTGGCATCTCTATCTAATTTCCAAACTAGTATAAAATATTAACCATTTAAAATATATGCATGGTGTCACTACAAAAAAAACCCTCTTGTTCAAAGTTCAAAGCTGTTATGAACATTAGGATTCCTAATAGGAACTTAAACATAAAACTATCTTGAGGACTTAAAACAAATGAACAGAAATTTTAAAAAATATGAATAGGAAAATAGGGGATAAATCAGTATTTTACCTACTTGGGATTTTTTCCCCTATCCTTGATCACGTTTACTTGTACCAGATCTAAGGGAAATGTTCCCTTCCTCTGGAATAAGCTTCATTTTTTCCTAAAATGTCATCATATCTGGAAGGCATTTAGGAACAAGCCTGACATTCTGAAACCATATGCATTCACAAGTGAAAGAGAAACAAGTAATAGTGACAACCAAGCTATGTATAGCTACTAACATCTTTAGAGATTGTGATCTATTTACAGACGAGTCTAGAAGGAGAATACATTTTGTGTTTCAATTATTCAGTTGTTCTAAATTTTCCACAATTCTGGTAGTGTTTCACCCAAGTGATATCACTTGACTCTGAATAAACTAAAGGTTATAACTTGTACCTATAGGAAAATTCACTGGTTTGGGCTCCCATTAAAACCTAACATTTAAAATTAAAATCAGAGCTAAACTGGATACATGAAGACATCCATTTAGAATCTAATAATAGGCTCTGAGATACCCAGGCACAGAACTCAACCTTGGTTCAAATTAATTATCAAAGTTTACATGACAGATTTACTGATACGAATCATTTGCCTTTTTAATGCTCCCTCTTGTCTTGTTTCTTTTACTCTCCTTCACTTGTCATCCTTATTTATGTAATATGACCGGATGGCCCAAAATGATAGTTACTCTGACAACCAAAGAAAATTGGAACAGTATGACATCAGCAACAAGAACAGAATGCAGGAACAAAGAGACTAAAATGGAAAAATGTAAGATGTGGCCCAACTCACTTTTTCTTTCTCTCTGACTCTCCTGTCTCTTTTATTTCTAGATGCCTGCCTCTCACATATTCTCTACATAAGTTCTGAAGACATAGATAATCTCAAGAAGACTTGTGAAAGCCTCCAGTACTCAATATATACTGAGTGTTCTGTAATCTAGGGGCAAACGGAGAAATTCTTATGACTGCTCCTCCATGGGAGCAAGGTGTCACTAGGTCAGATAAAGACCCCATCATTTGTGTAACTGATATTCCTTTCTGTTTCCATCCTGGTGATGTGTAAGTAAAGGGAAAAACAGTTGACCTGGATACAGAGGTCTGAAGAACAGAAGGACTCATAGCAGGTGGGTCACATAAAGGGCACAAGCAAAAAGAGAAAGGACAAAATGTGGCAAAACCAGAAAAGGTCTGTAACCGGTGCAGAAAGGTCTTTCTCTGAACTTGAATGTACATTGAGATTCCTCTCTGAAATCATTTGTACGCAGTATTTTCTTAATGCCCAGATAGTTGCTGAAGTCCTGTAAAGAAAAATATCCTTTTGCTGCCACCTTTTCCCACCTAAGTCCCTCAAGGACAATATTGTTGTGCAGCTAGATGTCGAAAACCCAACTGATAACTCTTATGGGACCGAAAGTGATGCATATGGTAAAGATATCACTTAAGCATTCTTTTCTGAATAGGAAAACACACTTCAAAATATATATTGGAATTGTATTTGCATTACAAAAGCAAGCAAGCAACCAGAAGATGGACAACATCAGAGATGAAATAGCTGGTGCGATCTTGTTCTTTCCCTTTTCCTCATGTCCTCAGGTTCTTCATCACCGTTAAGTACCGCTACCCTTATGTTCTGTCTTTGCCTTAAGCAATCTCCTTTTCATTGCACAGCAGGAATGGCACTAGCAGCTCTAGGTAAGACTGTAAACAGATATAACTGGATCAAGGAAGCATTAGCTGAAAAGCAATAGTGCATGTATTGTCTCTTGGAAGGACAGTTGCCAAAGCTGTAGGAAGACATAACCAAAAAGTAAAAGCCGGGGGCAATCTATAGCAAACTTTGGGCAATGCCTCATTATGACCTTATCGGTGGTTTTCTCTGACACCTCTAACAAGTTGCAAGGAAACACCCGAGTGCTTTGACTGTAGGGTGTGCCATTGCAAAGGCTTAGAGTGGTTGAGGCACATTCAGTGCAAACAGAAGGTTCTCATTTTCTCTTAACAGCAAGGATCTAACAAGCTCTGTGGAGCATAACATCTACTGCAAATGGCAAGTTTTACAGATTACAGCTCAGCCAATTTTGAATTGCCTTTCATTAAGACATCAGAAGGATCCTCTCCGATTTCAGGATTATCTCTTTTCCCTGGTCAAACATGACGTCCCAGATATTAAAAACACACTTAGATCTTTGTATCCATGACAGAAGTTAGGTCACCTTGCAACCCACTGATGTTTTCCCAGAGACTGTGTAAGCAGGTAACTGAACTGCACCCTTGGTGGGATTTCCCAGGAAATCACTGGGTATCACATTTCACAGAGCAGTAAAAGCTCTTAAGTACTCAGTAATATTCATGTGTTTCCCTTCATCACTCCCTATTTTCTGTAGCTGACAGAAATGCATTAGTGACATCATGCATTTGGAAGAAGCTGGTCTGGGGGGCTTGAGAATATATGCCTCATTTAAATGCAAAAGAAGGACATGTTTATGTTTTCTTTCTTTAATGTTAATTGCACTGATTGCTATTACAGTATTTTTCATGCTTTGTAGTTTGTACTGAACTCCATTTTAAAAAGCCCTGACATAAGATCAGGAATTGATAAACATATTTATCTGAGATTACATACAATATTTTGCTACTGCAAAAGAATGTTTAGTACCCTTAAAAGACTTTTTGTATTCCTGTCTGTTCATACTCTTTATTATTTAAATTTGTTGCCTAAACGCTCTGCATTTTTCAGCATTTCATTTTATATTGTGTTCAGGTGATTCCAAGAAGATCCTCAAATTCTTATTTCCAACCTTTAAAATAATCAATATGTGCAATTTAGTCAATCTTTTTGAAGACTAAGAGGTATCTGTTTTCCTGTTGACTGTATAGGCAGATGCTCTGACAGGCAAATGCTTTACTCTGAATGAGATAGAGTAACTCTTTTGAAAATGAAGGTCTGAAAACTTAGAGGAAAATACCTTATCCCTCTCAAAAAAAAGAGCTGAAAACTAATCAGATTATGGCTATACTCCAATAACTCTTCGGAATATTGAATACCTTTTTGCCCATGCATGTTTATTCTAAACCACTGCTACAGGTACTGAAATGCCTTTACCATGTAATATGTAGAAATGCCAGAAATCAAATTGTATCTAAAATTGCAACAATTTAGGCAAAAGGTCAAAGGTTAATCTCAAGCTTAGGTGGTTCACCAGGCTACTGTGAAGGTATAACAAGGTATAACAATATTTGGGGTCATTCATACATGAAAAGAAACCTTTTCAAACAGGGCTTAAAATAACCATGAAATAAGAGTATCTCCAAATGGTTATGACGAGTTGGCAGATACGTAAATATCAGGAATATAAATAGATAAAATTCCATCAACCCACAAAGAAAGTAGAAAAAAACCCCATACGTATTCTCATTCCTGTAACATCTTCCTGGGACCAAATGGGTTTATGCATTTAGTAGAGCAGAGTTTGAAAAAACACAGGAATTCAGAAGTGTTGGAAGAATATATTTGCTATATGAAAAAAACCAAACCAATCCAAAACAAAACCGAAAGTCAAAAAGCAACCAAGCAGAAACTACAGTAAAAATGCTGATTTCTGATATTTGGAATTGGAAGAGATCTTTTTACTACCTAAAGTTTCAAGGTTCTTTTCCCTTACTGCCTTTTAACCAACCAGGGACATTTACTTTAAAGAGCAGAATTAGCAAGTGAGAAGACATTCAAATCCTTGTCCTTTTTGTTTCTTTGACTTTTTCTGACTGGATAACTTAATTCTGACTGCAGAGAATCATCCTAACAAAAATTATTTGGTATATAAAAGGTATTACAAATCAAAGAGAAATTATTCTTGGAATCAAATTTTCAAACACAGGCACCTACACTGGGCATATAAAATGCTTCTGCACCCTGATTTGAGAGGAACACTTTAGACACCTATTTGAAAATATGATGCCGACTAAAAACTAGATGAAAAGCTGGCTCTATAGACTGACAGAAGAGAATTTTTTTAGTTAACACACCCCTGAGAATCTCCAATGCAGGACTGCTGCTCTAAAAGCTAATGGCCCAAAGCCTATTCAACTCAATGGGAGACTTCTCAATGACTCAATTAGATTATTGGATTGGGTACAAAAAGCTTAATTTAAAGGTCTTTCATGACAGAATTTCACTCTAGCGACAATATTATCCCAAATTCTGCTGTTCCCAAAAGCAACAACCCAATATTCATTTAAGTATCTGAGTTGATGCAAACTGCTACAGATTTCAGCTCCAGAATATAGGGATTGCTCCACCTGGCAAATGCTGATTATTATGTTATTCTCATTCCCAAAGTAAAGCTCTATATATAGAAAGGCAAAACAGTTCTTTTCACACTGATTATTGAGTCACAGTAATTATAATTCATACGGGAAATATCTTCAATCTAATTCAGTATGTGAACAATTATGTACAACACACCAATTATTAGCTAGCATCAGCTCCTGATGCATCACACAGTTAATACAGACATATATAATGTTAAAAATATGAAATTAACAAAAAGTAGCCCACATCTGACAGTAAGCAAAACACAAGATTTCCAGCTCATCAGAAAATATCGTATTTCAGAATCTGTTAGTGTTGTACAGGGGCTAAAAGCTGAAACATCAATGTTCTTAACTGAAAAGAAAAATTAGTGGAAAAAAAAGGCTATAGACACTGAAATACGTCACTTTAAGGTCTCAATCAAAATGAAACATCTCAGCATTCTCAAAACATTTTTTTTTTTTTCTGGAATAACACTAAATGCTTATTTTCTGTCTGTTAAAAAAAAAAAAGCATAGATATTATCAAAGCTGAAGTTTGGATCATCATTCTCACCTACAGACTAACTCCTTGAAGATTTGCACTTCCCAGCACTCTCCGTCCTTCCAGCAAGGTCCACAAGTTGCCTTGTGGGAATTGAAATTTTAGAGCTGAATGGCATTATTATTTCCTGTGCAAAGCTTTCTAATCCAGCAGTATCTGCTATAACCCAAACAGCTGACCAAAATAGATCTCTGCTGTCTTCTGAGAAATATGTTCATCAAACAAGCCTGGCCTATGGAAAAGCATCCAAGCTGTAACTCCAATAAAGGAGTCCAGAGCTAGGGAACTGTGTTTTGCTTAACTGCTTTGAAACAAAATATTTCTGGGAAAATAATAGAATTTAACTGAAAATTATTTCAGTGGAACGAGGCTCAAAAGTCAAATCTGCACACAGAGAATTGAGGTTTGGGGGGGGGAGGGGAGGGGGAACCTGAGATTTGCTGACATGCCATATCCATGATTTAGTCCAACAGTTATGACCATAATCATACCTCTAGGCCATGGCACAGCAAGCAGTGCAGCTGAGAAATGCAAAAAATGAGAGAAAGTTCATCTTTATCTTTCATTTCCTTGGGCCAGTTTGCCAGTGTAAGTTAGATCATTCTCTGATGACAGATGGCTATAACCCCTGGAGGGCCAAGAACCCTAGCCAAAAGTTCACAAGTCCACATGAGGGTTTGCACTGACATTGCATGCTTTTGGTTTGGGCAGCTAAACCTCAGAGTGAGGTGGAGGGTGAAAGAGTTTGAAAGTAGCTTAAATGAGTTCCAGTTTGCAGAATACTTCTCTAGCAGACATACAAAGCACTGACCCTGCCTCCCAAAATCCAGTCTTAACATGAGCTCTAGCAATTTAGAATTATTACAGGAAACAATGAAAGAGGAAGATGGCCAAAGGAGAATACATTTATTTCTACGGACTACTGATTCCCACCCTGCAACTAGGTCTAGAGGTACACATCAACTGAATTTGTCTGGTATCTTACCAGGAGATACTCTTTCCATCTTGGTTTTTTTCTACATTTGATCCAGCTTAGTTCTAGCAGGTTAAAATAGAAATTACTGAAAGTAGGAAAAATTAATGGTTTGGGGTAGCAGAAGTAGATTGCGTAGATTTGGGAGAAACCTATCATGAAACAGAAACAGAAAGAAGTCTGCAAGTAGGATTCATGTTAAATATCTAGTCAGTTCATTGTTTCTGAAGGCCGTAGTAGTTTTGTTGCTACTGTTTCTAGAAATTTTTATCCAGTGGCAGTACTTGTAATCTAACACTGGCACAGCTAAATCTGGCAATGCTGCCTGGCCAAAATCAACATTCCTGCAGAAATATCCTTCTAAAGAAAACAGTTACAATGATGTATGGCAAAAATACTGCTGCAGATTAGCGAGTAGGAAATACCTACAGTAATGATTTGGATGAACTATTTCTCATGAGTCTCTTGCAACTGAACACCAACTATACTATACAGACCAATAACTAGACGGTGCTGTGAGGAATTGTCTTAGAATCTTTAAAAGAAGAAAACACATCATATCATGATTTTAAAAGATGTATCTATCAAAAGCAGTAGCTCAACAGATAATGCAGTATAAACATAAAAGGAAATCTCCTGATGTTGAACACTCATAGCAACACTGACGTAACTCTCATTTGCTTTTTAATATTGTACACTCACGTAAACGCAACATGTTCTCAGCCAAGTATACAAGTATGCTGAGAATAAATGTACATGTAATGAATTAGAAGAATAAGGAACTCCTTTAGGAAAAAAAAAAAAAAATCAACAGAAAAAAAGACCTTGCAGTCACTCTTAGATGTCAAATACCATTAAATACAACTTTGTCTGTTGCTAGAGAAGATAAAAGCAGTATTTAAAAGCCTTGCCAAAAATGTCCTTTTCAGTACTAATTAGCGTCAATGGTCAGAGCTGCTAGAGCAAAAGAATAACAGAGAGAGGGAGGACAAGAGAAATAAGTACCATCACTGACACTAACAGGATTTTTTTAAGCTTTGTCTCATAAAGGATATTTTTCTTTTAATATAATGTCCTAATCTTACAAGTGCTATAAGCAGATGCCCTTCTCAATCTGCTCTAAAATCAAGTCAAATAGCACACAAAAAAAAAGCCACAGCAGAAACTGCTTCTTTCTAGAGTTTCCACAAAAAAATAAATTAGCAGTTCTATAGCATACAATGAAGCAGAAACCTCCTTGTCATGTTTGAGAGAGCTTTTGGTTCCTACTTCAGGACTGTTCAGCCCGTGTCTCAGATCACAGGGAAAAGATTAAAGTACAGTTAAAGAACCTTGCAAAGAGAATGAGTCTACACAACTGTGTGGCTTTTGTCTTCACCTTTTTACAGTCACGTGAGTTTTGCAGATTCACAACATGGAGAATCTCACTGTTGCACTCAAGCGCATTGAGAATTGCAATGGATATATTTTTGTTTGCTTGCTTCTTCCCACTTTAACTGTGCAAAACAGACCCTTGTTAACAAGTGTAAGAATTAGAGGTCATGTTTCAGACTGGAAAAAAGGTTATCAGGTCTGTTCTACCCTGTTGCCAAAACCAACTTGATCTTATCTTTTGGAAGATAAGGCAGCCAGCCTGTGCGCTTGTTTTCCTTTTCCCTGCTACCTCCAAGGCACCTGGCACAGCTTCAGGACAAAAACAAAACAAAACAAAAATAACCCCAAAAACCAAAACCACAACGTCAAACAGAAAATAAAAACCCAAACCTTTTCACTTGCATCATCACCTGCATTTTATTTTCATGCCTTTCCATGGTTCAGTTTCTTGCAAAAATAGAGTGCCTGCTAACTTCTCATTCACACAGTTAAGTAAGGAGCAATTGTGGAAGCAGTGCAGTTATATGGGTCTAATAAGAAATGAGAATTCCTGTATTTTGTAATTACTGCTATCTCAAAATATGGGTCACAGCCTAAACACTGATGAGGCCCTTGAGCTTTTCATGTCTCTTCTTGTCATGAGTGACATGACAGAGGAAGAAGAATAAACAAGCCTTCCCCCTCACACTCAGCATACAGGCAGCCTAAGGCACTGAAACCCTCTATGCATAGGCTAGAAACAGCATTGGCATGTTAGTTGAACCAGCTTTCCAAATCTAACCTGTCAGTTATCTTTCAGTCCTTTTCATGAGGGGATCCTCTTTCACATTCATTTCGGACCAACTTCATGCCCCAGATTCTCTGAATTGGTGCTAAATGCTTGAACCAAATTCCCCAAAGATGAAAGCCTAGTTTGTCCTCAGCATCTTGCCAGTGTTTGGATTTATTACTGGAACAATCATTAACAGTACAAGACACGTAGTGGATTTGAGATATAGATACCCTGTCATTATGGCCAGGATCTTTATATGATCATTTCAGACTGCTCACCTAGTACTGAACAGATGGAAATGGTTCTACTCCCTATCAGTCTTGTATGAGAATCAATGAGTTAACGAAGAAGCACCTCCTCCAAGCTCAGCAGAGGTGCATCCCGATGAAGAACAAGTCGGGCAAAAAGGCCAAGAAGCCTGCGTGGATGAGCAAGGAGCTCCTGGACCAACTGAAAGTGAAGAGGAAAGCCTATATCGGATGGAAGCGGAGACAGGTAGCCTGGGAGGACTACAAAGAGGCTGTGCGAGGCCAGGGATCGGGTGAGGAAGGCTAAAGCCCTGACGGAATCGAATCTGGCCAGGGATATAAAAAGTAACAAGAAAAGTTTCTGTAGGTATGTAGGGGACAAAAGAAAGTCCAAGGAGAATGTAGGCCCCCTCCGGAAGGAAACCGGTGTCCTGGTTACCCGGGACATGGAGAAGGCTGAGGTACTCAATGACTTTTTTGCCTCAGTCTTCACAGATAAGGGCTCTTGTCTCACCACCCAAGCTGAAGAAGGCACAAGCAGGGATTGTGAAGATGAAGAACCGCCCACTGTACTTGAAGAGCAGGTTCGGGAATATCTAAAGAATTTGAAGGTGCACAGGTCCATGGGACCCGATGAGATCCATCCGTGAGTCCTGAGGAACCTGGCAGAGGAAGTTGCCAAGCCACTGGCCATCATATTTGAGAAGTCCTGGCGGTATGGTGAGGTCCCTGATGACTAGAAGAGAGGGAACATAACCCCCATTTTTAAAAAGAGGAACAAGGAAGACCCGGGCAACTACAGGCCGGTCAGCCTCACCTCTGTGCCTGGCAAGGTCATGGAGCAGATTCTCCTGGAAACCATGCTAAGGCACATGGAGAGCAAGGAGGTGGCTGGTGACAGCCAACATGGCTTCACCAAGGGCAGATCGTGCCTGACCAATTTGGTCGCCTTCTATGATGGGGTGACAGCATCAGTGGACTGGGGATGAGCAACAGATATCATCCACCTGGACTTGTGCAAAGCTTTTGACACTGTCCTGTATGACATCCTTCTCTCTAAACTAGAGAGGCATGGGTTTGATGGATGGACCACTCGGTGGATAAGGAATTGGCTGGATGGCTGCGCTCAGAGAGTGGTGGTGAATGGCTCAATGTCCAAGTGGAGACCAGTCACGAGTGGCATTTGTTGGCGACATGGAGAGTGAGATAAGAGTGCACCCTCAGCAAGTTCGCCAATGACACCAAGCTGTGTGGTGCCGTCGACACGCTCGAAGGGAGGGATGCCATCCAGAGGGACCTGGACAGGCTGGAGAGGTGGGCCCGTGCAAACCTCATGAAGTTCAACCAGGCCAAGTGCAAGGTCCTGCACCTGGGTCATGGCAATCCCAGGCACAAACACAGGCTGGGCGGAGAATGGATCGAGAGCAGCCCTGAGGAGAAGGACTTGGGAGTGATGGTGGACGAGAAGCTCAACATGAGCGGGCAATGCGCCCCTGTAGCCCAGAAGGCCAACCGCATTCTGGGCTGCATCAAGAGGAGTGTGGCCAGCAGGTCGAGGGAGGTGATTCTGCCCCTCTACTCTGCCCTGGTGAGACCCCACCTGGAGTACTGTGTCCAGTTCTGGAGTCCCCAACATAAGAAGGACATGGACCAGTTGGAGAGGGTCCAGAGGAGGGCCATGAAGATGATGAGAGGGCTGGAGCACCTCTCCTATGA
>WHYT01016547.1:80795-95232 GCA_009806455.1 Tetrax tetrax
ATCTCCATGGAAATCAAGCTGTCTCATACTCCTCTATGGGAACTAGAGCCTCAAATTGCTGAAGGTCAGTCTGTATAAACAAGTCCAGCCCACATGGGATGAGGAGGAGATGAAGGTCAGCAAAGAATATCCAGTTCTTTCTCTATAAATGTGTTCTGCTTCACATCTGAAGTTGTGACTAGGAAGGGTTTGATGCAACACAAGAGGAAAAAATAGGAAGGCAACACAAGATTTTTCTTTCCAGCGTGTTTCATGCAGTCTCAGAAATGCTTTTTGACAGCACCTCATGTGTTGAAGAGGAATTCTTCAATGTGCAATCAGCAAGAAGGTCTCTGTAGATGCAGGTTGGCATATGGTATCTCAAATTTCTCGGTGACAAGTGGCATGTTAGCAGAGCAACAGAGTAGCAGGGAAAAAGACATTTTGCTAATCACTCCCTGTTGCCCACACCCTCAGGCAGAATCATAATGCTTTATGCAGATGAGCTCCTAACAGTTTCTTCAATTTAGCTTTTATATAAAAAAAGTGCCAGCTCCTAACGCTATGTCAACAGGCACCCGAGGGCCTTCCACTTTACATTGCAAGTGTATTACTATTTAAAGATGAGCTTTTAGCTTAACATCATTGCTTGCCTTCAGAGTTTAATTACCGCCCTCCCCATGAGGCCCAATGAGCCATCCACCCCTCCCACGGGAATTCTGCCTGGCAATGATCTTTAACTAAATAAGTAAATGCCAAATAAGCACTTCTTAAAGATGCAGTGTCTTGTTTTCTGCACGACTTTGAAGTCTGCAGAAGCCAGGCTCTGATTTGCATCTCACTGGCTGCAAGCCATGTTGAATTTAGAGATCTCAGTATAAATCTCATCTGTGATATAAACTAGAAAGGGGATTTAAAAAATAGAAAATGTTTTTCCTTTGCTGTTTCTTGTGCTTAATTATCCTACATCATTACCTATAGGCAGAAATAAATCACTGAAACAAGAGCCTCTTGTACTTAGTTACACCATCTGTGTCTTACACAACTACAGCACTCTAGACAGCCTGCATTTGTTACAATACTCCTCCAAATTATCTTCCCATATTTCTTTCCATGACCTCTGTCTGTAATAGAATAGTAGCATTACAAAACAATTAATTCCCTTGAAATAAATATCCAAGACTTAAGACAGATCAGCATAGATGCACTTAATTCTGTAACATGTCAATCTACTGGGCAAGACACAGAGGCTGACAGACTCAACAGTGACCCTAGAAATAGGAATTTAAACACACTTTTCTTTTAAAGAAGGAAATAACAAAATCTGGAACAACCAGATACTATTTCTGAGATGGCAGCTTTACAATGACACTAAGGACAGAAAAGATGATCCTAGTTCTTGGAATCCTAGTTCTTGGAATCCTGTACTCAAAAACACAGTGGCACCCAGCACACACAGAAAAAGGCAATAAGAGATGAATAAATAATAGTCTAGGACCCAACAGGTGACTGCCAATCCCTCAACAAACCAAGAAAGAAGGAGGAAATACAACACTGCAAAATAGCAAAGAGCTGTTGGAAACACTGTGAAGGAGACTTAATGTATACCCTCCTAGCATCATCTACACTTCAAAGCAGCATATGCAGCTGTGACTGAGCCAGAAAGGAACAGACCAGGTGATCTGCTGCACCTTACTTCTCTGCTAACAGGAAAATAACCCACTTTTGGCATATCCTACCAGAGTAGCCATCACAATGCTTCATTATTTCAAAAGGCCTAGATGTTGGCTGTGGTTTCTACAATACTATTGAGTACACGTTGCAAATGATACTGTGAATGTCTCTCTGGGATTTGTGCCTGGCTTCAGAAACAAAATTCAGACTCTTCTGTCAGAGTAGCTTAAAGAAGAGCAGGTCTGAACTTAAAATGAAACTTTTCAGCATATAATTATATAAACATAATGAGTTTTTCTGTAACAATTGCAAGAAGGCACTTCCTTCCACTGTGTTACAGAATATAAAATTTCTGATCATAATGTTCTGGACTAAACAAAAGTACTTTTATTTAACATAGAGAGGGGAAAATACTGTTTTATTTGTGCATCAAATTGGAAAAACATCCAAGTTTCCAAGCAAATCGAGTTCATAACAGATTCATCACCTTCAGAAGAAAGTAGAAAGCTACAGTTTCTTGCAGGCTCCGTATGAATTATGGATATATGGTTATTATGGTAGCAGGCCTCTGGCAACACTTTACTATAATGTTAATTTTCCTCCTTTTGATTTTCTGTTATTTGTATTTATAAGGAAAGTTATCAAGCATCAAAACGCAGGAATGTCCTTAAAATAGTTACTGGCTCTCTGAAGGTGTGAACTGTAACTGAATGAAACCTTTTTTCTTTCCTTATCTTTAAGCTTTTATTTTTATATAGTCTTCCTCACCAGAGCACTTGAGTGTTTTACAAACATGACCATTCCTTCCTTTTAAAACACTATCTAAAATGAAAACTAAGCATGCATTTCTTTAGCTGTCAACTCCCATGCATGTTGCACAATTTGTTCAGTTACTGTGGCCAAGCAAAGCCAGGCAAGTGATTTGCTTTTTTTTTCTTTTTCCTTAGACAAAATAATTCATGAAAATTTCAGTGGAAGGACATGGCTACCTCTTTCTGTATGCAGTTTAAATTCTGAATCACCATTTTGAAACAACATGTATATACAGGAATTATGTCCAAGCACAGACTCTGCCCATTCCTTTGAGAAGATTATTCACTGACCTGACCAGATTTGGAGAATGGTATCATAACGGGTGACAAGTAAATAGATACTCAGGATCTGTTTGTGGGAACAGAAGTGAGAGAGATGCAGTGATTATGAAGGGAAAGGTGACTTTCCTCATTTTGTGTGTGTTCGTCCCTGGAGGTAAGGGCAGGAATGCTGCAGCTAGCAGGAACACCCAAAACAGCGTAGAAGCCAGCAAGAGACCTTGAGCCAACCAACCTAGAAAGAAAATAAAGCAGAGGAAGACTGCCACAACGGATGACTGCTGCTGCAGAGCAGCAGTGAAAGCTTCTGTATTTTCTGGACTTTAAGCACCTGTCAGTGTTGAGAGCTGCCAGGAGAGGGCAGGGAGCAGGTATCCTCCGTCACAGCTTGTTCCAAACGGTCTTGGCTGAGCTGCTGTTTATCTGCAGACTATTCTCTGCTGACTCCTTCCCTCAGCAACTTCCTGCGCTTCTCATCCAGAAGCAGTCAAAGGGCTAATTGAGTCTCTCATGTTATTAAATCACTGATTTTAAAGAGTTTGGAGCAGCAACAACAAAATTTCTCATATTTCAGTGCTGCAAGTTAATAAACACAAGCAAATTCACATCAAATGGTCCCTTAAGTGTTAATATCCAAGCATTAAAGAATCGGATCTTCAGTGAAAATGAAACAACACTGCTGTCTTTAGTGAAAAATGCCTCACAGTTTTGCTCCATCGGAAAAGATGACTTTTAACACCTCTACCAAAGGAAAGCATACATTTTACAGAAAGAATGTTTTGAACATAAGAACTAATTCAGCATCAGCTTCCACCATTTTAGGTATTTTGCACCTCCTCACATGGTATCCATCAGGCCCAAGCGAAAGACAATCTCAAGCAAGCTGCATTGATCATGCATGCTGTGTGTATGTAATATCTCACTAATACCGCAGCATTGGTGTGGTTCTTGCTGACAGAAAAGCTCTCATCTTGCCAAAGATGAAAGAGCTTGGGGGTCAACACAGAAACAGCGGCTGACACTGTACAACTGCTATAAAATATAACCCCCTAAGTCAGGAATCATACAGAGGTGATTACTCACATATCTCTTAAAATTATCCAGCATGATATTCTGCCTGTGTTTATACAGTTATTTCATCAGGGACAGAAGCAGTTTGGGGCCCCTCAGTAAAAGAAAGACATTTTGTTGCAGGAGTGTGTCCAGAGAAGGACAATGAAGCTGGTGAGGGGTCTGGAGCACATATCTTATGAGGAGTGGCTGAGGGAACTGAGATTGATTAGTCTGGAGAAGAGAAGGCTGAGAGGAGACCTCATTGCTCTCTACTACAACCTGAAAGGAAGTTGTAGGGAGGTAGGCATTGGTCTCTTCGCCCAAATAACTTGTGATAGGACAAGATAAAATGGCCTCAAGTTGCGGCAGGGTAGGCTTAGGTGGGATATTAGGAAACACTTCTTTACTGAAAGAGTGGTCAGGCACTGGAACAGGCTGCCCAAGGAAGTGGCGGAGTCACCATCCCTGGAGGTGTTCAAGGAACATGTAGACGTGGCAATTCAGGACATGGCTTAGTAGGCATGGTGGTGTTAGGTTGATGGTTGGACTTGATGATCTTGGAGGTCTCTTCCAACCTTAAGATTCTATGATTCTATACTAAATATGCAACTCAGGGATCATTTTCTGTCAGAAAAAAAAAAGTTGCCATATTTCACTACCTTAAAATATGCTAAATGTTCTTTTAGTAACAGTTCAACTAGCAGCTGAAAATCTAAATATTCACAGAGCATCGTAAGATCCAACATGGATAAAAGTATAGGAAGGTTGTTGCTTGGACCCTCGTTTATTCCATTCCTCCTCCCTCCTAACTATAGACACATAACATTGGGAATCAACGCCTTCAAGCATCGTTTAAAAGCCAAAGGTACACCCAAGCTTCAGGACATGTCTTAGGTGGAGTGATTTCCTTGCCGAAAATGCTGGTTTCCCTCTATCAGGTCACCTCCTGATAAAGACCACAGCAACAGTATTGGATGAAAGCGGGTGCAGGAGGACAGGATTGTCTACAGTTAGAGGAGAAAATAGTTAGGGAGTGAACTTATTTTAACAGCTTAAAATGTCTGTCTTATAGACTCACAGCATAGGTGATATTTGAAACCTATCAGGTATTCCCATCCTGCTTTGAAATGCTTAAAAGTATTACAAAGCCTTAAGCCTCATGTGTTTGCTCATGCCTGTGTTTTAAGAAAAGAGGGACAGAATTTTCTAAAAAGATGTCAGCAAGTGAATCACTCTAAGATATTTTCTCCACATTAAATAATTACACTGAAGAGTTTCCCACATATTACCCTATTTCTTGATGGTGGTATTCCAACCGTAAAATCAAACCTCCCCTCTATCAGAAGACCCTTCTTGCATGGTTAAACCGAAGCAGCAAGTTATGCCACAAGTAGCACAAACAGAAGAGCCAGATGTTATTATACAGCCTTCTTACAGATTTACTCCTTCACTAAATATGATAATGGTATTATTTTATGTACATACAGTAATCATTGAAATATGTCAGCTATCTGTAAACAAGCATTAAAGATCAGATAAAAACAGATTTCTTATGTTTCAGACATGGATTACTGTTAAAATCCAACCCGGAAATTGAAGCAATCCTAAGCATCTTTTTTTTTTTTTTTATCAGCATTACAACTCCAAACCATCTGTACTTAATTGTAAGACAACAAATCGTCTAAAAACCAGTGAGGATTAAGCGGACAAAGCTTCTTATGGACAGTTTATATTAGAGAAATTTAAAGACTGCTAAGATCACAGCACTTCTTCTGTACTTGTTTTATTTCAGTCAAGTCCCTATGTTTATCTTCTTCTAAAATGGAAATACATACAGCATGTTGATCTTGCCACAGCATCAGTAAGAGGTTTATCAGGGTCTTAAACTTCGATGAAAAGTCCACAGCTAGCTTAAGAGCTTCCTGACATTTACTCCTAAAGTTCATGCCGGGCAAGGAGACCAACTGCTGATCTCCAGTGCTCCACTGACTTCCAGAACTGCAGAAACTGGGCCAGTAGAGTAGGATGGGAGGCGTTTTGCATACCATGCTTCATGTATAGCAAAGCAAATAATTTCATTTATGCAGAATAAGGAACAGAGATTTGGTTACACCTGGGTGGAAGGGGAGAAATAGAGATGTCAGTCACTAAATGGGTCACCTAAGCACAGACTCTGTGGAATTATGTCAGTCTCCTCCTGTTGAATACCTGCAATATACTGAGCAGCTCAAAAAATTTTTCAAGTGTCATGCCTATTTATCTATGCTTGCACGCTTTTTAATTTATTCTATTTGCTAGCCATTATTTCTTTCCATCAGTGGATAGAAAGTAATATTATACAATTAAATAACAATTCATGAGATGAATAACTGACATCTACCAGTCAAACTCAGCATCTGGCAACGTGCCAACTACAGTGCTCTTCATTAAAATATCACTTGGTATACCTCTCAAAGAAATCTTTATCTGCAGAAAAGAAAAACCTGCAGATCTGGCAATAACAACTTCCTTTTGCGGCTTTCTTCATGTCTTTAAGCTCCTCCTTTAATTCTTTTACTCTCTTAGATCTCTATTTTTTTCTCTTTAGAAGCTATCCCTCTTGCTTTTTCAGATCCAGCTATCCCAGCTGACCACAGTACTTATCACCCTTGCTACCACTTACCTCCTTCCCATCCATTCTTTAATATTCTATGCAATTGTTTTCATAAAAAGGAAATGCTGTAAAACTGAAAAAGCGAGCAGGAAATCCAGTGCAACAATGAAGACCTTTACAGAATCTTCCAAAGTTGTTTCAAAGAGAACACTATTTTGGAGAAAGAAAAAAAAAATCCTTAGATAAAAGGAAATTCAAGCATTCTATAAAACACACCACTCAGAAAAAGCTTTAAGTAGCATGCCTACTGGGATCTCTTATGCAGTAGATGAAATTAATTTGCTTTAAAAATAACTGGTAAAATATTTAAAGATGAGCAAAATGTCACAATCAAATAGTCTACTGCTTAGAATAAACATGTACGCTTCTTAATATAGTAGGAAATAATTCTGTGCTTATTATACAGACCACTCTAAAGGGTTTTCAATCTTACAAAAGCTGTGTATTATTGGCTAAGTCCAGGTGAAAAGTTTGTCTTCAATACATTTTCTTTTATGCGTAGATTTCTTAAATACCATCTAGGAGAGACAGTAAGCAACACCATTTCAACATTTTCTCAGTTAAGAATTAAGTTTAAGCTTAATTTGAGATTCATGCAAATTGTAGAAAATGTCCTTTTTTAAAAAAAAAGAAAAAAGTCTTAAAACAAAAGGTTTTTTCCCCCTTCTCAAAGACCTTCAGTACCAGCTGTTGTTAACACCTATATTTTCATTTTAGCTACATGCCTTTCAAGAAACTAGAAACAGTTTCAAAAAGAGAGTTATAAAAAGATCTGGGTTTTTTTTTTTTTAAAGTAAGCATAGCTCTACAAGCTTAAATTTAAATAAAATTTTGGTTTACTTTTAATCTGAAAAGATGACAAGAAGGACAGTTACAACGATCTGGTTTCAGGTATAGTAGCATAACTTCCCTTTGTACTGAAATGAAAATTACTTCAGAATTAGGGCTTACATTCACCACTCTGCTTAAGTACACTGCCCTACTGTCTTTCCCAACTCATACATCCAATTAAAATTTCAGAGTGCATTTCAAATGTTAGAGTCAATGTGTAAACCTACAAAGCAGCACATCCTCTAGGTCAAACGTCTGTGGCCTCATAACCTCTTTGTCTCAAACAAAGCTGTTTAATTTTATCTTTTTTTATGCTCTTTTATATCTATACACGTTACACAAAGTAATCTTTTTAAGGCAGATCTGTATAGATATGCTAAAAATCTGCATTATGTTCATAATTCCTGGACAAGATAATTTTTAAAAAGGTCACAATCCTGAATTTATACTTCCATAATATGAAATCAGATCCTAATCTACAGTTAATATAGAAGAGGAAAATTATACACCTAGTAGTACTTTCAAGAAATAAAGTTTTTAAATTGTGTTCACTTAGGAAAAACAAAACCAAACCAAAACAAAACAACAAAAAAAAAGAACTTCTAGTGCTCTGTAGGAGCAGAGTATTTCTTCTAATAATTAATTTCATTTTTCATGTCTGTTACACATTATTACAAAATGAAACAGTGAATAATACAAAGTAATTTTTATTCAGGAATTTTTTCAGTGCTAATTTCTACTTCCACTGTATACCTCTAACTGAACTTCACTGACTTATTTTAGTTAGACAAGGAAGTTTTTGTCAAAATAAAGAGCTGTTTTCCATACATCTTAGTGTATTTTTCCAAAATTTTCTTAGATTTCTTCTTATTTGGAATTATGAGAAAGATTGTTTATATGATTTAGTGTAAAAAAATATTAGATGTCTGTTTAATAAAACACAGCTCACAAATACACACAGGTGACATAAACCCGAACAGCAACTTCACTCTTGTCCATATGCTAAGGCATGTTCTACACAGATCATACCAGCTAATATTATAGTTCCCATATGTGCACACCATGTTTCTGTCAATGAAATTGTTGCAACCCACAGGGGAAAAGAAAAAAAAAAGAAGAAAAAAAAAAAGGAGGAAAAAAGTGAGAGCCAGAATGCCAAACTGAGTTTGGCTTCCAAGCCCTAAGCGCTGAGGTTCCTCTCAGCCCCTGAGGAAAAGCAATTAAAAATACCAGTAAATACTAGTAAAAATATATCTTGCACATATTCATCTGCTCATTTTACTCAAAATCAGGGAAATTCAAAATTTTCTAGATTGCCCAAGGTGATCAGGAACTCCAGGAATAACTGATAACTTCCAGCTTCTCAAATTTCTCTGGGATTCAACGTCAATGCTAGTCACACTGACTAGTTTGAAATGTTCTCATTTACTCCAGGGTTGCTGGAGATCCTTAAAATTCAGATAAACATTGGCTTATCATCAAAGACTGCAGAATAACATAGACTGTAAAACAGAAAACTTTCTGGGTTAAAAAAACCAAAAAGCCTAAACGCCCTACAGCTTCCATTCACTGAAACTCCTCAAATTGAAAGATTTTGACTATGAGCTCAAATTTTTCATTAGAAAAAAAAATAGCTTAAGCCAAATGAAATATTTAGACCTGTCAAAAGCAAGGCAGTGAATCCTTTGTTTAGGTTGTGTTTGAGCTGCGCTGAGACAGTTCAGAGTTTTTAATGCCTCTTTTTTCCCTTCCAAGCCAGGACCTGCAGTCATGGATACATCTCACAGGATGAGCCATGAATCATGGCAATGTGTTTCCCTCCCACCTTATAAAAGATGCTGCTCAGAGAGGAAAGCTGGTCCACAAAGGGAGAACTGGGCCACCAACGTGACAATTTGAAAGGGTTAACCTATTACAGTTAAGTCTTACAATAACTATTGCTATAATCTTATAATCTTTAGAATTACTAAGCAAGCCAGCGGGGTCCTGTTCTGTTTTCTGCTATACGAAGACACACAGACATTCAAGGTCATAAAATGACCAATCTTGTAGATCCAAGTAGATAAAAACACTATTTATGCATGGCAAGCAAACAGAACAGAAGCAGTAAAATCTTATAAAACAGTGAAGTGTGAGACAAACAGTGCGGTATTTGTTATGATGGTTAAAATATTATGTATCAATTAAGGTTTTGTAGATATTGCTTAAGAGCAATGTAATAACATTTATTTAATAATTAACTTGTTTATATTGTATTATTTCTAACTCTACCCCTTAAGTTCTGGAAATCTATGCAATGGAGCAATTAAGTTGATCTTTATAAAAATTAAAAGATGAGAGGTCTCTTTCCATGGTTAGAAACTATTATGAAATAACATCCTCCTTCAAAAAAACAAAAAAACACAAAACAAAACAAAAACCAAAAAACCAAAAAACCCCCCCTGTACATCAGAAACATATGGCTCATCTTTTTAATAACTGTTAAGAACAACAATTCCAATTACCTGGTTATACTGCTATTCCAATGTAAACACCACCCCCAGCACCTGTGATTAACTCCTAATCTAAGTTTACAATCCCTAAATACTAGCTGGAATTTCTTCATGAGTCCTGACTCGTTTCCTAATATCATCTCTGCCTCAGGAGAGGGGAGGAGAAAAAAGAAAGAAAGAAAATACATTTCAGATTTATAAATGTCATCATTATCTCCTGATTGGCTTAAAACAAAGCAATCAATTTAGGCCTAAAACTATCAGCCTGGAGGAGACTAGAGCCTGGACATAATGCACCTGTCCCCTGATCTCTAAATTGGCTCCCTACTGGATATCATGTCAAGTATAAGAGTTCAGTCTGAACTTCAAGCTGCTTAATGAGCAGCAACTGGGATCCCTAAAACACTGTCAAAGGCTTGAGGACTGACGGTGCCTACTCTAAGATCCTAGCACTAAGGAGAATCAGAGACATTCACACTAGCACTCTTGTCTAGAGAAGTATTAATAGCATTTTGTCAAGACACTAAGATTCTGCAGTGCACACAATGTTGATACAGATTTCAAGTTATTGTAAAATGTTGACATTAATTGCTCTGTCCAATTGGAAAGGCATCTTTAAATTTCATTCATTTCTCCTTTCCATTTAGTATGCTTGTTGCTGAGCCTTCCCTCCTTTTTTAGGAGGTACTTTACCCTTAGGCTAGTTTCTCCTTAATTTAGGAACTGATATCATTATCCATCAACTTTCATTTACCCAAAGCTGCTTCTCCTCAAAACTGTTCCTTTCCTCAGCAGCCCATTCTGGTCTTATTTATCTCAGATTTTGTTCTCCAACTTTTCTGTTTTTCCCAAATCATCTTTTTCCATTCCTTTTCAACTCATCCATATTCCTGCATTTTCTTCCAAGGCACTGAATTCCCTCCCCAAAGCATACATACTCATAGTTCTGCTCCCAGTAACTCTCTCTATCTCTCCCTGACCTTGTCACATTTGTTAAACAAATTATATTGTATTCCCTAAATAGGATACAGATCTCTGAGCAGAGGATCAGTGTCAGTGCATTCTCCTCAAGAGCTGCTTGTTACTGAGGTGAGGAAAGATAGCTGTTGTTCCCAATTTCTCCCCATCCACCTGCTGGGGAAATCATGTAACCAAATGGATTATTAATTTTCCTACCCCAAACGGAAGGAGAGACAGCCTACGTAACTGGCCTAAGCAATACCGATGAGTGCCAGGGCACAGACCAAGAGCAGACCAAGGGCAAGAAAAAAAAATCACTACAGGAGATGGGCCAGCTGAATATCCCAAGGAAGAGACCAGCCCAACTGGTCAAAATTCCGGGGTAATGGCTGACCCATGAACACCAGTCTAAGATGACAATACAGACTTGGAAAACATCAGCAAAGTGGATCAGACCAGAGTCTTCCAACTGCATTCTTGTATGCAGTTACATCAGAGAACAACCTCAAAACCAGGAAAATCCAGAATGAGATTCACCTCATCCAGCTTTGTCAGTCTGAGATGATTAGGTGGGTACCCTCTAATCAATGGAGAGAGTAGGATCTTTCCAAAAGGGGATGTATGCTGTTCTAAGGAAGGTGCCTTAGTTCAGGGAGGTGAAATTACTCACCTATTTCTATAGCTCATCTGAGAGAGACCAAGATGGCTAGTTTGGGTTAGACCACTGAAGAAGATGGACCCTTTCCAAGACAGACGGTGCCACTTCCTGCCTTGAAACACTATCCCAGTATAGCAAGCACTCCTATCTCCCAGTGTTTCCACGTGAAGCGGAAAGTGGTTACTAGTGTGGAAAAATATACTGCAAAAAGCATTAAAAAAAAAACTTATATGCTGTTCAAATGCAATAAAACTTCAGGCAATGACAATGAGGACTCTCTAAGCTTGATTTAAACTGTGAAGAATCCTATAAGACAATGAAATTCTAGGGAGAGTCAGCCCTATCTGGCCACGATTTAACTGCATCCTTAAAAAACACTGTATTCCGAGTTGGAGCAATACAGTTTTATGGAATCTGAATTGACACATTACTTAAAAAACTGATTTAGCAGAGGTCATAACTGCTCCAGGAAAGTAGTTTCTCTGTTGCAATAAACCAGCTTTATTGAGTAGTTGTCTAGTAATCAGCCTGCAGTATGATTATTATTATTTACTATCACCTGACTTCACTCTTCATTTAGTAATGGTTGACAGATGAACAAAATTGCCAAAAGACTTTCATCTGTCTTTCACGGTGAAAATATTTTCTAAAATATTTTAAGAACATTGCATTTTCATTCACATTCTCATTTGTATACATCTGCACACACACACAATTTCATATTTATTTTCAGAAGACATCATAGAAGAGTAAAGGCTTAGATCTTAAGTCTGCTTTGGTTTAATTGTCCAGTCAGCTCTTCTCTGTTAATTCTGATCCCTACAGTTGTTTGTTTCATAATTCACCATGTGAGTGCCTGCTGGAAGTTATTTTAATACCTGATTGCTCTGGGCTTCAAGTAAAGGAACGTCCTTCATCAGAGACAACAAGATGGAGTTGGTGAGAATTTATGAGCCAATGGCTAGATGCTACTACTGGATAGAAATCACTTTTATTATGTGCATAAAATGGTGTTTGGATTAAAGGACAACTACATTTCTCAAGATGACAACCAATCCAACATCTTAGACAAGAGAATAATGCCCCCAGTTTGGTGCCTCATTTTAGTGACTTTTATGTACCTTTTCACTTTGACTTGCCTAAGAATGTAAGGGATAACTGATACACAATGAATAGTTAGCTTTTACTTTATAAAAAGGCAAACTTGACAAAAATATTTTCTGTAAAATAAAGTTTGAAACCTACTTGGATACTGAAGATGAGACTTTACAGATACAAGAGTCTCAGAAGTTTTCTTGATCACTTTCCTTCAATCACATTTCTGAGAGTAACCAAAGTGATCTCAATGGTGTTATCATAAGTTTTAATAAAGATTTATATTTTCTAACAAAATGTATGCTGCTTGTAGAAGTTAATGCACCTTCCTGTTGCCTTAAAGGTATGGTTTGAGACATCAGAATCTGATAGATCTATCCTAAAATAACTCTTCAAACTATTATAATTCTTGCACATGTTGCTATAAGAACAACCTTAGTCATGGGGGTTTTCCTGTAATTATTTTATAATAATGTTGTGAAGAACAGAGAGGAAGATAACAATGAAGAAGGACCACAAAATAACTTTTGCAAAGAGAAGGAATTTGGGGAGATTTTAAGGAAAAACATAAACTCTCTCAGCAATAAGGGAGAAACAAGAGACTACACAGAAGCTTGAAATGTTGCTACCACCTCCCTCCCACACATTTTTACATTGCAGTTCCCCTCCTGGTAGCTCCAGTTTAGAAGATCATACTTAACAGGATGTTTGATGTTCTCCCTGCCATGTCCATGATGGGTTCTACTGACTATCACATCCCAAAGCAAACTAATATCAAAACAAGTCTTTTTTTTTATTATTGCTTAAAATGGAACATTTCATATTCAGAGTCTCATCATGCAAAGCTGATCACACAACAGAGCTGGCCATATCCTCCCACAAAGGAAAAGGAGTGATCACCTGAAAGAAGAACACTAACCTGGAAGTACAGCTCTAGATATTTTAAGTCATTTAACTATTCAGATCTGTTGTAGTTCAGCCCCGATCGGGACCAGACTACACAGTCTCTCTCTCTCACTCCCCCCACCCTCCAAGAGAATAGGGGGAGATAATATAAGAAAAGCGGCTCGAGGTTTGAGATAAAGATGGGGAGAAATGCTTAAAGTTACCGTTACGGGCAAAACAGACTCGACTTGGGAAAACTATTCTTTTATTACTAAAGCTAGCAGGAGAATGAGACAGAGAAACAAGATAACCTCCCCCCACCCCTCCCTCTTCCCAAGCTTAACATTATCTCTACTACCTTCCCCCCTGAGCGGCACAGGGGGGAAGAGAGAATGGGGGTCGCGGTCAGTTTATCACGCGATGTTTTACGCCACTGCTTCATAGTTGGGGGAAGAACACCTCACATTCCTCCCCTGCTCCTTCGTGGGGTCCCACCCATACGCCACAGTCCTTCATGAAACTGCTCTGGCGTGGGTCATCTCTTCCACAGGGTGCAGTCCCTCCAGAACGGCTGCCCCAGCGGGCCCTCCACAGACCACAGCCTCCTTCAGGCATCCACCTGCTCTGGCGTGGGGTCCTTCACGGGCTCCAAGTGGATCTCTGTTCCTCTGTGGACCTCCATGGGCTGCAGGGGGACAACCTGCTCCACCATGGTCATCACCACAGGCTGCAGGGGAATCTTGGCCAGGAGCCACATTACTCCTCCCCCTCCTTCTTTACTGACCTTGGCATCTGCAGCTGTTCCTCTCACAAGAAAAGTTCTTTACAACAGGCTGGCAGAAGCCTCTCAGAATCTCTTCAAATCATCCATCTCATCTCCTCTCCACTTCTTGCAGCTGGGCTGGGCTGAGTAGGGCCCAGTTGGCCGCCTGGCTGGAGGCCAGAGGGTGAGGACTGCAAGGCCCATGAGGCCTACGCCTCCCCCTCTGGGCCTCTGCCTCCACTCAGCTTCTTCACATCTTCTCTTCTTTTTTTTTTTTTTTTGGTTTTTTTTTTTTTTTTTTTG
>WHYT01016548.1:13724-30879 GCA_009806455.1 Tetrax tetrax
TTTTGAATTTTGTCCCTTTCCTTTTTCTCTGGTAAACTCCAGCTGAGAGGTTTACTGTGGAACACTCATATGGATCTGCTACTGCTTTTCTTGTCACGCAAAATCATTACTGAATTCTTCCCTCAGATTATTGAATGTTTGGAAATGAAGCAGTCAGGATTAAATGACAAGAAATACAATGAGGATAGCAAGAAATACTGTTCCTAATTCTTTTTATCAGGGCAAATCAAAGCAAAGTACTATCAGAGAGAGAGTGTGTGTGTCTCTCCCCAAATTGAGAGATGCTGAGAAGGGAGGGGAGGTGTGTGCTGGGTCAGGGAAGCAGCCACCAAAAAAAACCTCACAGAAGCTGGTGCTGACACACACCTGAGGTGCCCTTCAGCAAGCTGGTTAAAAAACATCTTTAGAAGATGATGATGATCGTGTGAAGGCGTGCACTCTGATTTTCTGCGTTTGATGGAGTACAAACTCTCCGGTCTGTACAGTGCTTCTTGTTGTCACCCCCCAGTTTACACCCTCACTCCCTGAGTTCGTGAAAGGGATTGTGCAGTTTCCACTGTTTAGGACTCTATGTCAACTGACAAGCAGTTATCAATGGGGGCCTTTTTGCAAGAAGGGATGTGGGAGCGTAGGCTTGGCTGTATTTCATGAACTGCTGATCCAATCTGAATTTGTGTCTCTTTATAGACCAAGTTCTCACTTGCTGAATTATGAAATATCTGGATTTATCACTATTTCAACCTCTTCTACTTGAGGACAACAGTGGGTTTCAGAACTAGTTTGCTCCCATACAGGCACTGATTGGGACGTGCACAAAAGTTAAAATTGTTTTTAAATGTCTGGGAGGACCTTTCCACCCTGCTTCCCCTCCCAGTTCAACCTGGCAAAAGCCAGTTTTTTTCCGTGCCTTTGAGCGGGATTATTAGAATGCTGTACCAGCTTGGTTTTCAAAGGAAGTATTGGGAAAATTTGTGGTCCATCCAAAACTCTGCTGCTCATCTTCGGACGGGTTCCAGGAAATATCAACACATTATTTTAGTTCTTTGGTTCTTTGTGAGCTAATCTGCCTCCTTGTTTCCTCCTTTAAGTGCAAGAGTCTTCTGGTTCCGCGTCCATGTTACTGTGTGTGGTTCGGAGCTACCGTGTATATGTGTGTGTATCTATAAAATAAATAACAAATTGTGTGTATTTAATATATAATAAATAGCTAAGTAGATAATAAATAGCCAAATACACAATAAATATTGCAAGTTATATCACCTCTGTTTCTTATCCCTGACACTGCCGTTCTTATTGTGCATTTTTTGTCATTTTTTTTGTCCAAGGAAACCCTACATCTGTAATTACCATATTGACCTTCCATTGCAGATTTATTTGCACCTGAGCTCTACTGTAAAGTATAAAGGGGCTGGAGCTACTTTTTCCTATTTTTAAAAGCTCTTCAAGACTTCTGTTATTCCATTTTCTCCATCATTACGGGTTTGATAGCTACTGTCACACTGACCATTTCTAACCCTAAAACCAATCCTTAGGAAGTTGAGTTTTAAACACCATAAACATAACATGTTATTTAGATCACAGAAATTAGTGACGGAAGTGAAATGACCTATTAGATCATCTTTTCTGTTGCCTGGCCAAAGCATATGATGCCAATTCAGAATTGCTTTCAAGTTAGAGAAAACACGCCTGGCAAATACAGTATTTTCCAATACTGTTTTTTACCCGTTCTGGGCTGCCTCATGGAAGTTAATGGTCACGTTGCCCTTCTACCTGAGGGAAGGGAGATGGGCAGGCCAGTCCTTTCAGCTTGCTTTGCGCGGGGACAGAATGACACGTTCAGAATTACAGAAATCTAGTTGTATCTCGTCCTTGTTGGCAGATAGTCCACCCCAGAAAAGTAGTTCCCCCTTAGTCTCTCTGCTTTTTGTCTAAAAAGGTATCGGAAGTGAAAAGTGTAACTTTTAAATTTGTCTTAGTGATTCATAGATAATGTCATTAATGAAGCTGAGTGTTGAAGAATGCTGTCAGTCTTGTGCGTAGTTTTTTAAAGCTGACACCTGCTGTATTTAATAGGTACCTGTGCATGTTTCTTGTGTTCTTTCTCCTGTAATATTGCTATGTAACTTACTTTACAGGTGCTCAGGAGTTCACCAGTCACACTATAGGAAACATCTGTGTCTCTAGCATTGCACAGATGGAGAAGAAAGATGATTTTTCAGATGTTTTTTCTTTTCCACGAGAGGTCAAATACTGTAGCCCTTACTCATGCCTGATGACTAAGTAGGATTAAGCATCTCTTCAGTTAATAAGCTGTGTCTGATCTTGCACACACTGGGGTAAAGTCAGTAGTAAATGCAAAACTGGGATGATACCAGAATTAAATCCCAGGCCAGCAATGCTCCTTCTCTTTCATATGCATCATAGAAGGAGTCATCGTGTAACCCTTTTTATTTTGCTCTTCCTGTAAGGGCGGATCTCTCTGTCTTTCTTATTCCACAGCTTCTCCTGTTTTTCTTCTGCTTTTCATACCAACTCACACTTGATGCTCCTCTATGTGATTACTGTCCTTTAGGATAAGGAGTTTTTGTGTTGACCTCCTTTTGCAGCTAGTCAGCACAATAGTCTTCAGCTTCTTAGCAAACTGAATAAATGGAGAGACTCTTCACTTGAAGAGTCTGGTGACCTTTATATGCTCTGGTAGAAAGCGTGTCCCTTTAAAAGATAGTGGGTTGGGTTATTATGAGCCATAGCTGGAGCAGGGCCAGTCGTATTTTGACATAGGGTAGCCAGTCCTAGTGAAACCTAAGCTTCGGCTTGACCACGGAGCACGTGTTGAAAGTCCTGCAGTGAAGTTCTAGGCATTGTCAGGTTCAGGAAGAACAACTTTGGCTGGAACGTGTCCAAATCTTGCTCCGCTAACGCAGAGCCAAAAGTATTAACATGTGACTGTGTTAGGACAATTGGTTGCATTTAGGTTAACCTGAATTTACAGTAACTTGACCTAAAGCTTAAGGCTTCACAAGTGGCTTAAGATGGTGTAAACCTGAGCTGCTGCCACAGAGGAAGTCTCATCTTTCACACTCTTGTTGGTGACTGTGTTTTCTTGCCCCCTCCCTTTGCTCATGCTAGTCCTTGCTCAGGATGTGCCTCCGCTGTCAGTGGGTTCACTGAGCAGGTAGGGAGGACAGATACATTTCTTCCTTTTCTTCTGGGTTGGTTTTCAGCTGGATTAGATCCATAGTTTGCTTGACTGTCCCTCCTGTGGGCAGCATGGTCTTACGACACCTTAATCCTCTTGCGAAACTTCACACTTATCCCAGGATAAACATCTGGGACCTATTAGTTAAAACGTGCTCACCTGGTAGCCTACATTTTACCTGAGCTAAATAACACCCGGTGTCGGTGCACAGGATTCTGTTCCTGAATACCGGCACCGAAACGGGAAATGCTGTGAGTAGCAAAGGAGTCAGAGTCCACTTTGACTGGAGCGCTTGCGTGTGTATGACATTTGGTTGCACATTACTCCAACGTGTATAATTCATGTCAGAGGTGTGCTTGGATTAGCAGAGGTTTCAGGACAGGTCTGTCGGCCAGGAACTGTTGACTGGAATCCTTCAAGTGTGTTGTTTTGGGAATTGAAATGTGAAGTACAATCTCTGAGTGAACTTACGAACCTGTAATCCGTTTTCCAGTCTGAGGTCTCGCAGGCTGTTGAGATAAGCAGCATACTTGTACGTTCAGTGGGAATTTGGGAGTCTTAGCAATTTGAAGTATTTATTTTCCTAGTTTGTCCGAGATGGTGAATCACAAAATCATAAAACTTTGATTACTCTTTCGCTTCCCCCCTCACACACTTCAATTTCACAATGTTTGTAGCTCAAAAGTCATCGCAGACTGCTCCTGTTTGCTTTCCGAATACTGGAAACCCAGTTTCACAGGGGTTAAGAGAAATGTCTTTTAAAACTTGCAGCAGTTCATAAGATAGCTGCTGCTGAAATTTTATGCTTACAGGAAGGGGGAGAGCTGCCTTCTTTCAAGACTTCCCTCTTTCGTATTGATTTTGATTGCCACCACGCACAGTTAAAATTGGCAGGGAGATGAGAATACTTCAATCTTTAGCTGACCTGAGAGAGGAGAGACGTGTGTCCGCCTGTAGGAACTTTGCATTTTCCGTACGTTTGTGTAACTGCCAGGGCTAATGCTGCAGTGCTGGGAGCGTGGATGACCTGTCGCTGTTTGCCTGCTGTCAGTTCCGCGCGGCCATGGCATACGTGGAGTAGAAGAGAGGTTTGGATGGGTGACTTTCGGAATAACTGAGCTGATAAACAGAAAACCCAACAGCTGAAGGATTTTCTTTCCTGTATTTGTTCTTTGTCAAGGATGCTTTCTGTAAGATTTTCATGTTGGGCTCCGTAGCGTTCTGTCAGATTCTCAACGAGGGAAGCTTGGTGGAGCGGTGTTTAACTGATGGAAGGTGGGGCTGTGCCTCTTCCCCTCCTTCACACTTCAGTCTCCTCCCTGCATTGCTTTGACTACGTGCCGTACGGGAGCATTTCAAGTTTAATAAAACAATTCAACTTCACTTTCCTCTGGTCCTTAGATGCAGACAAGCAGCTGGTCAGGGCTGCAGCGAAGGTGTAGCTTTTCTGTGTCATCTTTTATGCCACTTGTGAAAATCTCAGAAAGTCCTTGGATGTTGTGTGCCTGGATAAAGGGCAGAGAATGGGTCCTTGGCCTTGCTCTGACCCTGGACGTTACCACAAGAAGTATCCCGTATGCCTGTGTATGTGTGTTTGTACAAACCAGTACTGCACACGTGCACTGGTTTTTAAACTGCACTGCAAGAAAAGTGGGAGGATGTATGATCAGTTTTGATGGTGAAAGGGAATTTACTAGTCTGATAAGTTTAAGAATCACTGATACACACTTATTTTCTATATTTTCAGCCTATTTCTCTTTCCTTTAGCTTACATCTAATCTGCTGTGATGTTTTGGCACTTCTTCATTGTGTCCACTCTAAAGGAGGAAGGGAGATGGTTATGGCAGATGAGATGCTGGAAGAGTTCTGAAAAATACTGGAGTTTTTTAACTGTTTAAGGTATTTCCATACATTAGGGAGGATAGACCAGCACTTAGCCAAAAGAGAAATTGTAGCATTTCCTCATGCTCCTGTTTATGCAGTATCTTGTGGCCACAGTCTCTCTTTCTCCTTTGAGAAAAGGACTTTAAAATACAGCTACCTTGGCTGGCAGTCGTTGTCTTTAGATGGGTAAAAAGATTGTTACATTTCAGCTGTGATTTTTGCTGCTGCTCTTTTTTGTCTCTCAAGTTGGTGGCTGTTGTTCTGATTTCCCTGGATTGCATTCCAGCACATAACTGAGGCAGCGGAGGGAAAACTGCTACTGACATTAAATAACTGATTTTTTAAATGATGTTTTTGGCAAGCAGTATCTCTGTTCATTGTACATATTTTTGGTTGTCATTGAAGCAGGTAATGCAGCCTTGAAGGCTTCAGTGGGCTCATACAGAGGACTGTAACTTCTTCTGTAACTTCTGTAACCGCTTCTGTGACTGAACGGCGGCCACATTGTTCGAGCTCCAAATTGGCTGAAGCGTTCTGGCATGTAATCCGTGGCTGGATGTGAAGTAATGGTTCAAAATAATCTGTAGGTCCTTCTGCGACCGCACGTTTCTGAGCTGAGCTTGCAGTCCTTGCATTCCAGTAAAAGTGGAGATGCCGTGCTGAGGTTGCAGTGCTATCCTTTTTTTCTGATCTGTGCGAACTGGTTTGTAGACGGAAAGATTATTTAAAGGCTGGACTGCTGCAATTTTCAAAACTCACCTGAGAGAATCTGGCTTTACATTTTTTCACCCCAGGGGAGCTGACTGGGGCTTAATTTCTCTAACGCATTTTAATATATATTCCACGTTGTGCGAAACAAACAAAAAAAATCCCCTCATTTTATCTCCTTCGTTTCATTTACAACAAAACAAATCAAAAAAACTTGTATGTTCGCACTAGGGTTTACTGCCCTTCTCAGTAACGTTTTTGCTGTGGGAAATGCCAGCAGTGGGTAGGGATGATGGAGATTTGTGAATGTAGACTAGCAAAACCAAAATTGATTTTGACTAGTGGCGTTAAAAGCTTCACCTCTCCCTCACCTATTACTGTGATAAAGCGTGGGGCGGTCTGGTAACAGCCAGAGAGGGCTTCTGGGAAGCTGGCATAGACTGTCTTTCTTACAGTTGCTATGGATGCTTGAGTAGAGGAAACACGGTATTTTGTGTTTTTCATTTTATGTCAAAATACCAAGTATCTTGAAAAAGTGATTCCTCAGGAACAGCAAACTTGTCTCTTACTCTCTTTTTACTGTAAAATGTCATGCTACTTAAAGCCAGTGGTAAGAACATATTATCTTATAAGTATCTGTCTTTAAAGTAGTTTATCCAAATGAAATATCTGCATTCTCCTGGCACGCTGCATACCAGAACCTTATTATGCAGGTACTGAAAACATCACAGTCTCCAGAAAACCTAGCTGATTAACCTCTTTATGGTCTCTTCATGTGTTACTGCCTTAGGGTGAGTTAGATGGGCCAGCTGAAGTGAGTTAGCAGTTTGCTACCATTAAGTGGGGTGGTCTCCTCCTCTCCCCTCCCTGCTGCAGCCCTGTGCCTGTGCTGGTCTGGTGAGCCCCTCTGTGGTCCTGAGCCAGTGGGAAAATTCCCTGTCTAGGAGAAAAGCAGTGTTTGGTTTTTGGTTTTTTTTTTTTTTTGTGGAAGGTGAAACCACACCATGTGGTACTGGGGGACAGAGGAAAGGCGAGGCGGAAGGTACCATGTCAGCAAAGCTGTGCAGTAAGTTCTGCCTGTCCCCTGTGACTCTGCCCTTGTCCTCTGCCAGTTCTCCACACAGCTCCCAGTTGGAAGCCTGGTAGTTGTGATGCATTGCTGTAGTTAGTTTGGGAGCAGAATGCTTAAACAGCTTATGGAACATTGGACAGAGCGTTGTTGGAAGTGTCTTTGGGAGTACCGATGCAGTTACGTGTAAGGTGATGATCCAGAGCGTGAAGGTGGCTGAGGAGAATATCTTTTTCACCTTCATCTAGTCTAAAGAGGACATCATGCTGCCCACAGTACGGACCTGTATCGGGTAGGTGACCACTGTCCTTCCTGTGAGGCAAAAAAAGTGCTTGTGTTCACATTTCTTTTGTTTCCTAACTTCCTTCTGAAAATTGATAAACTTTGTTTATGCCTCTCTGATAGAACAAGGAAAACCATGATTTTGCTTGATCTTTGCAGTATGGTAATTGCATTTTTTTTTCAGGCTACTCGCATGTGCTTATGCTCATTTTAATTTCATGTAGAATAATAAGCTAGATAAAATAATTATGAAAGGTGTCGGCATTCATGGAATGTGATACCTTGACTTGCATATGGGACTTGAGGTAATACTCCAGCGAGCTGCTGTGGCTAAGGTAAAGACCCTTGCATGTAGTTTTATTTTCCTTCTATCTGAATCAACTCTAGGCAATAGAATAATTTTTATTCAAGTAGTCCAGGAAAAAAAAATGTCACAGAGCAACTTCTGCCAAGCTTGCTTTGTACTGTGGGAGTTAGTAAAGATGGTGTAAGCTATAACTTCCCGAATTGATTTTTCATGAAATTGTACTTTGAATGCTGATTTGCATAGGTGATTTAATTAATGTTTAAATAACTTAGTGATGGGAGGTTCGGGGGGGGGGGTGTGTGTGTGTTTGTTTGTTTTTTCCTCCTTTCTCAGATGTTTCATATCAGAATTTGCTCATTTGTTAGAATCCAACCTGTTAGCACAACAGGTAAACAATGGTATCGGCAATATTGGTATTCCTAGCGCAGCGTGTTCCATATGTCAAGTTTTGCTCATGGTTGCTTGAGAAAACATTGTTTCTGGTTTCAAAATTATTTACTTCCCAAATAGTAAGTGTGGCTTATCTGTTGTGGATAGTGAACACATGGTGAACATATGTCATAAAGTCACGTCAGGGTTTACCACAACAGACTTGGACTGGCTAGCTTGCCCCCAAAGGTAATGGCAGGAGCAAGTTATGCTGCTCATCTCAAATAAGAGTAGATTATGCAACAAATTTTAACCTAAGTATTTCACCTCCTATTTTTTCCTCAATTTTAGAACGTCCACTTTCTTTTTTTTTAAGGCTAAGAGAAGCTTTTCTGAGCTCTTCAAGCCACAAGCTTAGATGTTTGTAAATGTGGAAAGATAAGTCAGGCCAGTAAGTGAAAAACAATCACAGAATCACAGAATGGTTTGGGTTGGAAGGGACCTTTAAAGGTCATGTAGACCAACCCCCCTGCAAGGAGCAGGGACATCTCTGACCAGAAAAACAATGATTAAAACAATAATTAAAAACAATTATTAAGTCATATACATTGGGGCTCTGTAGAGGAATGTAGCATAAACAAATTCATAAAATATTTTGTATTATTCAGAGATGATTTTTTTAACAAATATACAGTTCTTACATGTTTTAAGAGTCAATATTTAAGCTGAGAATCAAATGTCTTTCCTGTTGTGAAGGGAGGAAACTGCCTACAGTTGTGTAAAACTTCTATTGGTGCGGTATCAAATAGAATTTTTTTTAACTTGACAAGCTTTATATACTATTAATTTTAGAATGCAAATTGACAGATTTTTTGCAAGAAGTCACTTTGAGCAGGATCTTTTTCTTGCTTTTGCCCTTGGTTTAATTGATTGGTGGGTTTGTGGGGTGGGTTGTTTTGTGGGTTTTTTTGTTTGTTTTGGTTTTTTTGGTTGGTTGGTTTTGCCTGTTTCTGCTTAAAAAGGTAGAATGCCCAGTATAGTTGTCCCTACACTTGTCCTTGTGGAGATGGATTAGGATTGTGTAGCCTGCGTGCAGATGGGGAAGTCAAATGTGTATGTTGTTGCAGTTTATCACAGAGTTTTGTCACTGACTAGCTGGATACTGCCCTCAGAGGTTGTGTGTTGCAGCAGTAGTACGAACATGTTGATCATGACAAGACTGCCTTCCTAAGGTCGTGTAGTACTCTAAAAAAAACCAAAACAAAACCAAAAAACAAACAACAACAACAACAACAAAAAAACAACAAAAAAACCCAACCTGATTTTGGTTGTTTATATTTTCAAAACTATTTTTTCTTAGTTGGAAGCTTGGGGGGAAATTTGCCTAAAGCGGTTTTACTTGAAAGTACACTGTTTTCCGTGTTCTTTTAGGAAGTTTTTGAAACCATTACAATGAGAAACTAGAATTATACATCATAGTCTGCCGTGTGCGGTCCCTCTAGCAGCAGTGGGAATGGAGGGAGAGTAGCTACTTTATTACCTGTGGGGAGGAAAAAGAAAATACTTTTGATGTGCTTAAGCATTTGCTTGCTGACATGCTGGAGATTCAGTCTGCCTCCTTGTAGCCCTGATAGACCGACTGGAAGGTGTTCGTGTGGGCCCAGAGCATGTTCCCACCTACGCTAGCAGGAATTTGGTAGGTCGTTCCCCCAGTATCTCCTTCCAGCTTTCAAGGATTGCTGTCTCATTGGTCTTAGGAGTGGTAGGTAAGAAAGTTTGCCTTCTGCACTGTCAACTCCTTCCAGTTTGGAAGAAGAAACGCGAAGGCGCTGCATCAGAAATGCAGAGACCCGAGGAAGTGGATGGGAGGATGGGAAGAAAACGTGGGTTAGGAGATGGACAGAACCCAGACTGGGGTAAACAGAGTGGAGCAAAGTGGACATTGGCTGTAATAGAGGAACAGAAGTACAAAAGAGGGTGTTGGACTTGCTGAACCAGGCTGGAGGGTAGAACTTTGCTCCTGCCCGTGTACTCAGGCTTCACCAAGCGTGGCCCACAGCAAGTCAATGAGAACACACGTGCTTGTAATGACCTCAGCCTTTGCTGCCTTGAGTAGCTAGAATTTAATGCTGGGGCTTTTAACAGGGCCATACTCATGGTTGGCCACAAATATCAGGCAGATCAGTTATTTTGGAGTTGGGTTTTCTTGCTTTTCCAGATCTTAAGTCCATCAAAGCATTAGTGTGTTACGCTATCTAATTTTCTGGACTGTTGTTAAATTCTAAATGCTTTCCAGTGGCATGGATAATGAATTTATACGACAGTCGTTCAGCAAATGTAAGCCTGCAGTGAGCTGCTGCATATTCCTTGGAAGTCACCCACAGACTGCAGAGGTTCACATGAAGGCCATTGCCTAGGTGACCTCTTAGACATTAGTAACAGACACGTGTGTATTTTAAGTCCTTTATGTCCAAATCCTATTTACACATTTCTAAAGTTGGCTAAGTAAGTGGTGTGGGTTTTTCTCCCGATGGATTAGCTTTGTTTTGCTAAAACAAGCTATATCTCAATACCTTTCCGCCCCCCCGTGTGTACATTTGCTACTAAATAAACCAGTTTACAAACTTGATTCCCATGGCAGGTGGAAGGCAATGTGTATTTCTAAAAGCAATGGAACAAGTGGAAAGTATTTTAGGTACAGTGGTTTAGTGGCTAGCTGTATTCCTGTTTTCTGATGCACATAGAAAGAAATGCTGAGGAGAGCACCACAGGCCTTCTGTTATAGAACAGCTATGAGAGATTACCTTTCCCTTGGGTGCTAACATCTCATATTTTTGGAAGGGAGGGAATGAGCTTCTGTCCCTGAGGTCAAACTGCGCCACCAAATAGCCAGGATTTTCAGAAAGATTTACAGACTCGGTAGTGCAATAAGGTGTTTAATCGTGTCCTCTTGCTGGCCGAGCGATCCTGTCTGTGCCGTAGGGTGTGAAGCGGGTGGGCAGCGCTGCGGACGGTTGGGGTGGTTGAGTTGCATGCTGCTAAACAGGTGAGCTTGAAAATTAATGCTCTGTTTCATCAGACCTATTTGGACCTTTACAACTTGGGCCATCACTGTCTTGAGCAAAATAAGAGTGTTTTCCATAAGAATGTCTTAAAAACTCTTTGGAGTGCTTTGTAATAGGGTTAGTATGATTGAAAAGTATGCCTTTTGCAGACTTTGATTCTTTGGATAGTTGGCAGAACTAAATTTTGTCTGCAATATTTCATATTTCAGTCATAATACTGAGATGGAAACACTCATTCAGTAAACGTTCATAATACTGAAAATTCAGTAAGGGACAGAGCTGTCCTCTTTCATCTGAGGGGGGTGGCAGAAGGACATATGCAGCTGACTCTCTATTTTCAGCACAGTATTTTACCTGTCCAACAAGTACCTGTACTCAGTTTAGGTAATTTAACTTGCCTTCATCACAAGAAGTTGGAGTTTGGCCTTCAGGTAAAGACAGAGTACGATAAGGAGACGTAGTGCAAAAGCCCAGGAAAATCCATCGAGTTTCACACCTAGGATGTAGGATGCACATGACCGTGAGAGACCCCCTTTTCTTTCTCCTAGGACTGTAGAACAGAATTGAAGTCTCATGTATTTTGGTAATATTAAGTAATACTGTGCTTATTTTCCTCTCTTGTTATTGCCAGCAGTGTTTTTGTGTATTGCTTCTGTTCCTTCTGTTGTTCTGTGTAAATACCAATATAAATCAATCTCTTATTCTTTGTTACATTGTGAAGAGGTTGTATAATGAGGTATTAAAAAGGTCATTTAACTTCATTTGGCTCATCTTTGAGACACAGAACATGTAAGAGAAGAAACAAAGTAAAAGATAGCCGTGGAGAAAGGAGTGGAAGCTTTGTAGCAATATTTAGGACAAATTTGGGGGGATATCTTGGAAAGTAACTACTGACAGGCAGAACTCAATACTTGCATAAAGAACTATGGTAATTCTTGTAATAAACTAAGTTTTGGCAAACTGCACCCCCTCAAAAAAAGTACAAGTTCAATGCTTATATTATTAATCCTATTTTATGCATAACTTTTTTTTGCTGTCGGATGTCAGCGCTTCCTAGCTCTGTTTTCCAGAACTTCCCGTGTATGTTTTTCATTTCTAAACTCTAGAATTTAGAAATCCTGAGCTGTCATTTCTCACATAGTCTGCACGCTTGTGGTATCACGCAGCACTCTGTGAGTGGCAGTTAAGAAAAGAAGTTTGTGCATGGGAAATTTCGGGAAGTTACCTGCATCTCTGCAGGGAAACCCTCGCTCGCTCCCTGAAAGCTAAGGATCCACAAATTGTAAGCTATTAAAAAGTAATACAGGCATTAAAAGCCACATGTCAAATGCAAGATATTATTGCAAGTTTAGGAGAGATTAGCTTCAGGTGGTTGTTGAGGTGTGTGGGCTGGGCTCTGACTGAAAGAGCAAGGATAAAGGATTTATAAATGTGAACCAGGCCACATCATTTACTTCCAGTGTCAGAGGCCTGTGTGTGCCGTTGTAGGGGAAGAGACCCAAATCTTCAGGCTTCTCAGTGTCTGTGTGTGAATGTTATTTCTCTGGGTGGTTTAACTGATGTAAGAGCACATAAATACTGTATTTCTAATTGCTCACAGTAAACCTGTGCATACATTTTGTGTATGTGTTTGTATTTATGAGCAGTCACTGTATGATTGGTTTCATTCAGCAGAGATGATGCCTGCTGATGGTCCAGTTTTTATTAAGAAAACACACTTTCACAAGTGCTTCATAATAATAAATATGTCACGTTGCTCTAAGGCTATCGTTCTTTGTAGCAGAGGATGTTGCATTAGTTTTTTAAGTATTGGGGAAGAGATGTACAGCTAGTCTTTACAGTTCAGTAGCCTCACGCTGAAATTGCTCGCAAGACAGTATAATTCATATAGAGAGAACCTTGCAGTGACTGCTGGATTTATTTATGGTAAATGTGTGTTTTGACAACTGGGACCATACTTTTAATTTCCGTTTGTAAGGTGGGAGTTTGAAGAATTGGAGGGCTCTGACACTTTAAGAAAATTATGTGATTGGAAAAAGTCTTCATTTCCTCCAAAATCATTTTTCTGCAAAGGCTTTTCATCCTGGCGCTGCTAAGTTAGTTTAATTCCTCCAAGGAAGTTGGGGGGGGAACCCCACAACACAACTCTCTGTTTCTGCAACAGGGTTTTACTGACTGCTCCAATTTGGTACCCCCTTTACTGGCCTATGGATTTATCTCAATAATGGCTCAGTCACACATGGGAGATGAAGATTCAGAACTAGGCTATATTTAAAAATGTGTGTTTAGTGTTGGCTTTATTCTTTCTGGCTGAAACTTCTGTGAGGTAGACCATTGCTTTTGTGAAAACTGTATTGTAATCTCCTCATCTCATCGAGCAGAAGGTGTGGGAATGGAGAAGTGGCAATCTCTTTCCCAGCGGTGGTATGTGAAGCTATTTTCCTTTGGTGTGATGTTAGAATAAATATATTCTGACCCACACAGTAATGAAGGCTGCAGGTTTTCTCCAGGACAACCAAAACCCATATATGTCTTGAATTTTTTGTAGCAAATAGCTGCTCACTCGGAAGGGCTAATTCCACACGGCCTGTCGTGGCGTGGGAGACCCTGATGGGCAAAAATAGCAGACTCTTTTGTTTGACTGCCTTTCCTCCAGGCGATGCCAGCTCTGTATTTTTGGAGCAGTAACACCTGTCTGTGTTAGGCTGGCAAACAAGGAAGCACTGGGGAAAGGGCATTAATCTGTCTCTCGGTGCCACTGGCAGCAGGAGGTGAGCAGGAATCAGGAGGCTGTGTTGTTGGCTTGTTGTTCCCTGTCGTCCCATCACGTCCATCCGAGCACTCCAGTTTGCTGGTCGAGCTCGAGCGTGATAAAGTGCAGGGGCAGAATCCCACTGGTTCCAAGTCAGCACGTGCTGAGCTCTAGGTTGATCCACTCAACTTGTATGATTTCAGGGTTTTTGTGTGTTGTGTTGTTTTGTTTTCTGGAGGACAAATAACAGCATTAAAAAAAAAGCTATTTTCTTCCATATTTTAATATTAAAAGCATTTACTAGTTCAGTACATTAGGTACTTTAAATAATTAACCAAAACAATTATAAATGCTGAAATGAAGTCTGTTCTTAAAATACAAGTCAAGGGAAGAAAATAAGTTACTTAAATCTCTCTTGAATTGTGAGATGTTACAGTTGTATAATATCTGGAGCCTGTTCCCACAATTGAAAAAAAAAAAAAAAATAAAAAATCCTTGGAATTACTACTGTGTGCAGGGGAAAACCTTGCTAATAAGCCCTGAGCTCACGCTCCATCCTGGCAGGGCTGTGAGGAGGCTTGGGCGGCCGAGGAGATCTGCGCTTGCTTTGCTGGTCAGCAGCCCACGAGTGAGAGATGGGTTTTACGTAAAAGGAAGTAACTGCAGTTTGAAGGAAGGTTTTGTATTACCTCGTTTTGTTCTTTAGTTTGGATATTTGTTTAATCTTTACCCAGTGCTGGAAATTGAGTCAGACAAGAGAAAAAGTACAAACTTCTCTGAAAGCTGAAGGAAGCGGAGAACAACCGGGAGGTCATCCCGGCTCCCTTCCAGCTCGCGGGGAGTCCCATGAAGCTGCCGCAGCGTGCGCGGTCACGTAAGCGCCCGTTCCGATGGCCAGCGGGCAGATCTCTTTGGCTTTAGCCTGGGCTTCTTCTCTTCCTGCCTGGTTGCTGATGCAGTTGTGTGAGGGAAGTATGGCATGGCACGGCACGTGGGGTTGCTGCCGCTCTGTCCCCCTGGCATGGTGCTCTGAAGGGTCCTGGTGCTCAGCCCTGAAGCAGCTTCCGACTTTATCTTCACACCCAGAGTGTGATGATTTTAATTTGAATTGCCTTCCTTTTGCGTGTTTCTAGAGAGCCTTTCTCACATGGTTGGTAATGCGTAACTTTTCTTAACTGGAGGTTAATGTTTGAAATGTCTCCTTTTTTTAAAAAAAAAAATTATTATATTGTAAAATAATACATGCTGTTGGTGACCATCCAGCTGAGATCTGCTCCAGATGTTAAAATGTAATTTATTAAATCAAAGTAATGGCCAAAGTACTAGTGTTTCCTTCTGGGGCTGAAATTCAACTGCTCAGTGAACTGTTTTGAGGTAGGGGAGCAAATGCTTTAAAGAAGATACTGTCCAAAATGTGTATCCCTTCCATATTCCACCAGGCATATTCTGATTTTTATTTTATTTTTTTCGCATCATAACTTTCTGCAGTGGTTTTTTTCAATGCGCTTCGCGCAGTCTCTCTTGCTCACTTTGTGCAGTGGGAGAAAGATTCGACAGCAGCTTTAAAGCAAATATCATCTAGTATTTCTGCATTTGTTTTTCCGATGTTGGCGTGGACTGGTACGTGAGAGAGGCTTGCAGATTGACTGTATGCTTTAGCCTTTGATTTCTTTTTACGTGATGCGTTCCTCACCTCACGGTGCTGTGCCCTGCTCACCCAGCGTCTGCCCCGCAAAGCAGGCAGGCGCAGGCAGCACGTGAAGAATTTGCAAAGACAGAAAGCAGAAACTCAAGGTGGATTATGCTGGTAATAGTAGCAATTAGTCTGTGTCTTTTTCTGAGGAACTCCTACCATACTTAGGAAAACAGATTAGACTAGGTAAAGGAAAAATTTGCCACCTTTTTTTTCTGCAGCCATGAGTGATCCTGTTCCTTGCGAGCTGACGAAGGATACGGGGAAGCTAAAACTAAGCTGTATCTGTTGATCACCACAGAGTTGTCTGAAGGGTTTCTATCACATCTCCAGTAGCGTAGTCCCCGTCACAGTGAAGAAACACTAATATCAGCATCGCTACCCTGATGCATGCACTTTCTGTCTGGATTTTCATGGAACCCACCTACTTAGAAGGAGTTAAAATAGTAAGACAAGAAATTTTGGAACAAGAGCTTGAGATTTAGAATATCTTAACCTAAATCGCCTTTTCTTCGGGTCCATAAGCACTCTTCCTCCCTCAGTTTTTGAGGGTAGGCCGTTGTCCCTCTGGTTACTTGCAGTCTGCGTTCCAAAAAGATAATTCAAAACTGACCAGAATCGACTGATGGATGAGGGGGTTTTGTTTCGTATGTTGGCTACAGTTATTCTTTCATGAGGAGTTTGTCACAGGGGTTCACTTCCATTTTTCTGCTCAGGCCCTTGTTTGGCATGTGGTTTTCTGTTTGTTTTTTTTTTTTTTTTTTTTAGTTTTCTAGTTTTTTTTAACCCTCCAAGTGAGGGTGAATAAAAATCACTAGCCTGAAACACTTTTTTTTTTTTTTTAACCCAATTCTTAATAATTCAGACTTGTGAGCTCAATCAGTAAGCTTACAATTAACTTTTTGAACACAATTTAGATGTGAAAGTATTCCTCAACTTACTGTCACCTGCTAAAATTCCAGCCATAAAAAAATGCAACTGAGTGCCACATTTATACTGAAGTTTTATAGGAAATTGAACTGGCAGAGGTTGACATTTAGGAAATAATCTGGAACAAGGGGGTCCTAAAATTCTAGCCAAGACAAGAGGAGCCTTCTGTGCTGATACTGACGTGGTATCTTAATCAGTTTACTTATTTGAGGCTGAAAGCTGATTAGTGAGAGAGCAGGGGGAGATTTCTGCTTCCCATAGGGCAGAAGACAAGGTATCTACTAACTTTTAAATCTTTTTAAATGCAGAGAAAACCCAATTTGATAAACTTTTATTCTTCCGTAACAAGTATGCTGAAGGTATATTTAAGAATTAATTAAAAATAGTATTTTGCTGTGCTTCGTTAGAATTTCAGTTTGCATCTAAATGTGGCTTTGTAGCAATCACAAACTTAGAAATTGTCTTGCAAGAAATACAGCCTTCAAACAATGGTATCGTCCTTCCACATATCAAGAAAAAGTATCAGATCTAATGCAGAGGACCTACGGAGTTGCCAAGTAACGTGTTATAATAATTATCAACCAGAAAGAATTGACCCTTTCCTAGAAAAACAATTACAAAACCAAAAATGCCCTGAAAGTGATTTATTCAGATCAGGGTTTCCTGCCTGATAATTTAAATCCTGATTAAAATCAGCAATTTAGATCACTTTGATTTATATCAGCCATTCTGCTTTCAAACTGAGTGGGAACGGGCTGGGGCTTTAGACCTTCTACCGTTTAGCTCTACGCTTATTCCATGCTCTTTTATTTGAAGTCATTTACACGGTTTGTCTGATATCTATCTGCACTTCCTTTGCTGTGCTCATCGGTTGAAACATCTTCCTTTGTGGGGTTG
>WHYT01016548.1:30899-51467 GCA_009806455.1 Tetrax tetrax
TTTTTTTTTTTTTTTTTTTTTTTTTTTTTTTTTTTAAAGTAAGAATGTCAAGCTCTGGCCCTTGCTGTCCCTTCTCCTTTAGCTTGAAATCGTAGGAGAAAATGGTGCTTTTTCCGCTCCAGCCTCCAATGAGATGAGCTTTGTCCGTGCTCAGCTGCCAGGTGGCGAAGGTGTGTGTTGTGGTCTTTAGGGCAAACAGACCTAACGAATGCCCTCTTCTGCTAACTAGGGTGAATCGATGGCTTTGTTACCTAAGCCAACTGTGTTTTATGAGATACCGTAATGGGAAGTTTTCTTGCTTGCCAACTGCAATTTCAGAATCATTTGTCATTTTAAGTGTCAAAAACAATGAAGAAAGACAAAATGTTTAAGTAAAACACAGAAGTTGTTTTTGTACAAATTGAATTGTAAACTGGTGGTCTGCTGTTCTAGTAGGTGAATGCTTTGGTGGAGGATTCTGAAAAGAGCTTCCTCCCTCCCGTTGAATAACTAGTGTGCAGACCTTGTGACAAAAGAAATATTTGTGTTTAAATTCAGGAGTAATGCCCCAGATTTCATTCCACAATGTTTAGCTTAGAGTTAATTAGCAGATGGGCTTGAGGGTTGTGAAACGCTGGTATCATCTCCAGAGTTGTAGTTTCAGTGCCTAGATGGTTAAATGGCTAGTTTTCATGTTCTGAAAGGGGTAAAAAAATCAAATGTAATCAAGAAGGTTTAAAGTACCTAGTAGAGGTGAGCTGAAGTGTCCAAGTGACGTTGTTCAGTATCTGTTTGCCTGTCTTTGTTGGAATGCGTCTTTTAATCTTGTCTCCTGGTGGTCGTTATTTAGTTGGACAGGTCACACTGGAATCAGTACATATTGAGACGTGTCCATCACCCCTGAGTTTTGAGTCTGCGCTGGCCTTGCTGGAAACCTGATTTTGATAGGTCTTTATCCTCCGAAGGACATGAGTGGGAAATATGAAGGTGCTTGATAGTAAAATTCCTTGAGGAAATGGGTGTATGTGGGGATTAAAAAAATGTTTGGCAGAGATTTTACATTTCTGCTTGTAGAGATCTTGCTGCAGGGGAAGTTACAGGCTTTTAACCTTTCCTAGTAATTCCTGGAAAAAGGAGTCTGTGAGTACGTTTGGGAAGCACCTTGCACACCAGAGATGCAGCACTGACCAGAGTGAATGAGAAGCATGGTTCAGTTCAGAAGTTTGCTTCGTCGCAGTGCACGGAGACGCACAGGGACCAGGACAAGAAACCAAATTTGAGGTTGTGTTTATTAGAAGTGACTGAAATGAACAGTTAGTTTAAAGATTATGTAATAATACGTAGCACAGCATGCATTTTTGCCAAAAATGCTAATATAAGTCTATATTTACCTAATGAAAATATACTTGATGCTGTTGCCAATTCAGCAGTCCATAGAGATCTTCCAGCTAAGGCAGTAAATGCTGCTGTCTGTAGAAAAAAACCCAGCCTTTGTGTCTTGGGAATAACTTAGGCGTAGTTTGCGAACCGTAACCTGGTGGACCATACTGGAAAGTGCTTAGCTGGAGATTGCTCAAACGTCATGATCCTCTTTAATTGGTAGATACGTATGGAAGAGAGAACTCTTCTCTCTTTTACTCTTTCGAGTTAGATATTGAACTGCAGAGTAACAAAATATGTTTGCATACGTCCCGCCTCTCTCCTCAGATTCTGCGATTAGGAAAACATTAGCAAATCTCAGCTGTGACCAACCTTTCCTTTCTGACCATGGAAAAAGATCGAATTCTGATAGACTAAAAATAGAATTGCTAAAATTGGACTGTGGGAAAAATGGGAGAACGATGACATGCAACAGATTAATGTAGAAAAAAAATTATGTGGCTTGATCTCCTTTTCCTATTTACATTTGTGTTAGAATGTAGACAGATACATCTAGGTCATTTTGCAGACCCACATGGCAGAAAAATTCTGTATCTAATGAAGGCTCAAAAAATGAGTCATCACTGGTTATTTTGTAGGAATAAAAACGAATACCGCGTGGAGTAGCGCAAGAATAGAAATGGTCTGCTGTGCATCACAGTTGTTAATAAATACCTGTAGAGTTTATTTCTGTATTTAGTGATATCTGGCATGCTCGGCCCAAATCTGACCGTGTTCACACTTTGTTCAAAGATCTTGCCTTTCTATGAAATTCAGACCTGATTTCCCTCCCTCTCCACCTCTCAATTAGGCTGCAGTAAATAATCCATACTTTAATCTTATTTATTTTTCCTTAATTGCTGGAAAAAACTGGAAAAAAAGCCCCCATTCCACCCCTCCCTCCCGTGAGAAATTATTGCAATGTTTGCTAAAAAGCACTTTTCCTGCAGTTTGAAACTCCAGTTAAACGGAACATTTTCTCCAGATACTGCTAGGCACAGTAACTCCCAGATAATCTGGTCCGAGGACCTGATCCAGCGAGGGCCTGGAACAGCCTGTACGGATAGCCACGGTGCATTCCAGACAGAGATTAGATTCAGTGCTCTCGCACCCGTAGGCGGGTTTAGGGTTTAATATAATAAATGTTAATGAGAAATATGAAAACTCACTAAGAGGGCAATCTATTATGAGAAGGGAAGGAGAAGAAGATGGTAATGGCTCCGATGTCAATAGTGTCTAACTGTTCATTAAGCCGGGGTGGGAAGAGAAATTAAACAGATTTATTTATGAAAATTTACAGTCGTAGCTTTACAAATTGTGGCTCACTAAGAGTAGAAATACAGGGTGTATTTCTAGATGAGTTTGGAGTGTTACAGAGTGATAAGAGTTCTGTTCTGCTGGTTTTCTCCATCGTTAGCAGTTTGTTGTGTAACTCTTCACCTTCCCTAAAAGCTGGGCTTTTTCAGGGAGGTGTCTGTGGCAGCCTGTAATTTAATACCTCTCATTACTCATTAGCAAAGGCATCCAGGTTCACATTGTAGGTGTTTCCCTTTAGTCAGGCTTCGCTTTAGGAGATGCAGTTGATTGTGTGGCTTGCATTACAACTACTATTAGTTTACTTGTTGACATACAGGAATGGTCACTGCTGGGAATTTTTGATCATGACATAGTTTCTGTTTTCGTCTGGCAAATCTGTTAATTGCTGTATCTTGGAAAAGTAAATGTTTTTATTAATCCTTCTCTGCTGCATATATTCTTTGGGATGAGTCTGATGCCTGCTGTAGGGAGACAGGGAAGGAATGCGAAGGAAGGAATGCTGTGGCTTGCCTTGCAGGAAGGTGAAGATCTGTTAGGGGATTTCTCGCGTTTATTCCTGAGGAAAGACTGAACACTGATGTAAAGTTACGTGGGCTGGATGCTCACCAGACTGTGTACAAGTACTAGTTCTATAAAACAGTAGTTTAACGAATACACACTTTTTAAATTTTCCTTTTACTGTTAGCAGAACCATCGTTCTTACACATCTGAGAAAGTAGTGAAAGGGAATTTTGCTCCTGGAAGTCCATATCTACTAGTCAACTACAAATGAAGCTATTCTCATGGAAGTAGCTAAGTTCTTGGTTTCAGCAGGTCAGCGCTGCGAAAAGCGCGTGCTTGTTGTAAAATAAACTAGGAAAGTATTGGTGGGATTAGTCCCAGCTGCTGTAAAGCTCCTGCTCTGCACACTGCATCCAGCTGGCAGCAAGCCCGCACCACCCTTGGACTTCAGGTGAGATTTTGAAACACGAAGGAACCTGCAGGATAAGAGTTTAAACTTAGTTAGGATCTTTTTTATCTTTTTTTGTTTTATTTCTTTTTTTTTTTTTTTTAATAAACAATAGCTCTTGGACAAGCAAGTTAGGCATGCTTTGGTTTGATGTAAAGCCTAGCAGACAAGCGCTGTTATGAGCACAGGATCCTGGATCTGTATGAAAATAAATCTGAATAAATTAAGCCTGAGAGGATAAATAAATACCGGAACAAAAAAGCAGTTAAATACTTACTAGCACGTGCAGTGACAATGAATCTGGAGATGTCTGACACGTCTAGTTGAACGTGAATGTCCGGTTGAACATACGACTCACTGTTTGTGAACGTGATGCGTCCTTTGTATAGAAGCAGTCACTGTATACAAGTACTAAAGGTGCAGATGCATCCGTATCTGGTACGGCTGTCTGAAAACACCGCATTTGCCAAAGCGGGTATCGCGTATTGTACCTCTCAGCTTCAGCGTGCTGCCAGCTACAGCGCTGGCCTTCAGCTGTGTTGAGCTCCCTGCTGAAGATACCTGTACTTGTGGAGGAAATGCATGATAAGCATGGAAACATGTGATGCATAGGTACACATATCTCTTGGGTCTCTGTTTTTGGTGCTTCTCTGATGCTTCCCCTCACTTTTGAGTGTGATTGACATTTCTGTTTGGTTTTTTTTCTCCTGCCTGCTGCACTCATCACATTTTGGCATTCAGTAGTCTTTATTTAGATATAAATAGCTATAAATATAAATAAATGTTCTATATGTATATCCAGGTAGATGAGAATGAGACCTTACCTAAGATTTTCTGACCCATGCCACTTTCAGTGGTAGGATTTTGTTCTTCTGAGGGCTGAAGACCCATTGGGTCATAGTGATTTCCACGTAGGTTTAAAGTCTTTGATGGCTGTTAGCCACAGGAGTGGCTAACCATGTATTAACACGACCGAACGCCTCAGAACAGTGTGAGGGGAGCAGAGTTCTGATACTGGGCATTTGTGTTTCTGCTGTCGGGCCACCAGACTTGATTCTCCAGCTGGCCCTTTCTGGCTGGCTCCTTGCCAGTAAGCTGCGGCATAAAGTCTTCGGTGATCCCGTGCGCGCAGGAGATCCCAGCTAAAGCAGAGCATCCGGCTGTCCTCCACGTCACCCCGTGCAATGCCTGATGAGGAGTTAGATCCTTGCAGCAACCGTAGATCTTGAGTAAGGCTTGGGGAGTGAAAGGCACACCGCCGTGTGGAAGCCCAGTGTTGGGTCAGTGGGTATGCGGAGGACAGGGGAGCTGGTGAAGGAGCTTCCCAGCTGCTCTTCCTCCCGGTAGCTGAACTGCACTGGATGCACAGAGTGCCGAAACGGTGGATTAGTGCAAGGGTAGACTTGTGACCTTTCCCTGACTGGTTTCCAGTGTGATTTTTCACTCTGGACTTGTCGTACAGAGTGCTGGCAGAGACCTGGTGTGGTGGTGGTCGGTGGCTGATCCCGCTGCAGCTGCTTTCTAGCCTGTCCCCAGGCCTCTAGACGTGGGGACGTGCTGCCCGGCGCATTGGCAGCAGATTTCACCTCATGGCATCCAGAATTTGCTAGACAAGATGCTTTCTGAGCACCTCAGGCTTCAGTGAAGCATGCTGTTGGGGCCCTTGGCACACTGGGGTCATTCCTAAATTCACCCTGAGCAGGGAGAACACTCAGGCAGTTACGAATGAAACAGTCCATCCTTTAGAGCTGTTAAACAGTTAATAATTCTGATTTTTTCTGTTCTTTGACTCTCAACAGTGTGACCAGAGCTTGCTTTTCATTGCAGATTACTAATAATTAGAAAAATTCTTGCATAGTAAAAACCAGAGCATGAAGAAAACAGAACCTAATCCTCATATTTAGCTGAACTGTTATTCTGGTTTATGCTTTTAGTTTTTGCAGTGGCTATGGATACCTATTCATTTACCAACCATTTCATCAACAATAGCAGGTGGGTTCTGTCAGATTAATTTAACTTCTTTTGTCTTCCTTCTGGACGGTGTGTGTCATGTATTCTGCACAAGGATATTTATCTCAGATGAGCATTGATGGATGGAGCCAGCGTGCTTCCCTAAGAGCGAGAATTGGTTTTCAGACTCTACCTATTGGTTACGCGTCTCCTGTATGAATTAATAGTGGCTTAGTAAGATTAAAAACAGGAAGTGGTGCATCCCTTCTAATACCTTTTCAGAGGTCAGATGTTGCCTACGCAGGAACTCCAAAAGATGTGGCTCATACAAGAGTGAAACTATGTCAAATTGATCTTTCCCATGGAAATGGGAGAAAAAGGAATTAAGGGCGTAAGTGTGAGGGGCAGGGACTGAATCTGCTCTGAAGAAGTTCTGAAGTAAAGCATGTTTGGCATTCTAAGAACTTCTACTCTATTTTTTTTAAGACGGTGCGATGTTTTTAATAGTACTGACATGCAAGTGTAGTAGGCGAGGAAATACACAGCAACAGTAAGACACCAAGGAAACAAAGGCGAAGAAGCTATTTGAGAGACTGTACCTCTGCATTTGTAAAGTAAAAAAAAAAAAAACCAAAACCAGAAAACCAACAGTTTGAGGATGTTGTCTACCTCAGTCATGGAGGAATTGCCAAGCTTCCATTTCAGGTAGCTGGACCCGATTAATTCTTCACTGGAGCCGCCCAAGAGCAGCCATGGTGCTGGGGAAGCGCCGTTCGCAGTGCTGTAGGTGGCACCCTTCCCTTTGAGATGCTGCTGAACCGGTGCCAGAAGGAAGGGGCAGGGAGCACGCAGCAGACAGGAGCCCTGGACCAGGTGCTGGGCTGGTGTAAATCCACACAGGTGCCTGGTTAATGCCAGTTGAGGGAAAAGTAAAAAAAAATTAAAAAAAAAAAAGAAAAAGAAAAAAGTTGTCCTTCCATTTTAAAAATGCCTGCTGAAAGTGGAGCTTTGCCTGCTTGTCATCGGTGGAGATCCCATGGCTCGTCCTCCATGAGCCCTGCACCAGGCCACGCGTGCTGTCCCTCTGAAGGTGCCCCCGCAGCTTCATCAGGCTGTGTTGGCTGTTGCCAGTCCTCTGCCACCTTTTTGGTGGTAGGAAGCCTCCTGCGTGCAGGCACAGAGTCTGTACCGTGCTTTGCGAGGGAGGCACAGCTCTGCAGAAGCTGAAGAAACTGTTACCTCCGTTGGTTATAACATTTGATTTGGCTAATCTCTTAAAAAGATACTCGTTAAATCACAGCATCGCTTCTCCTTGGGGTAATTTTTGCCATGAATGCTGGAGGTGACGCGAGTATTCAGATGCATGCTTGAACTGCACCGGCGCTGAGGGTCCTCAGACCTATTTGTGTTCCTGTAAGTACAGACCAAAAAAAGCCTGACTTCTTATTTACCTTGAGGTTTGAGAGTTGAGAGTGAGGACTCTGGGGCCCAAGCGCACAGTCGAGGTACTGTGTGTCAGCTGACCCATGGTAACGGCGTATGGCAAACGCAAGTAATGTGCTGTGAATGAAGCATTCAGTTCCCGGTGCGGACGCTGTGGCCTAAAGCATCCAACTAAAAATACGTCTCTAAAATGGGCAGTCATCTGACGTTTTTATTTACTAGTGTGGTCTGGACATGGGTGGATGAAACATTCTAATAAATTACTGTATCTTTTTGTCTGTCTGTTTCTGATTGATCATATTTGACTAATTCAAGAGGCATTACATGCCTAATGAATTGGAGCTTTGGCATTCTGAGCGATTTGCACGAGGGTCCTTGGAGGAGGAGGAAGGGTTGGGACAGGGAGTATTGAGCAGAAGGGGGAACCTTCTCCCATTGATTGTGGCTGTGACCTGGTCCTCCAGTGCTCGGTTCTGGGCCAGAAGGTATTGCACTCGTATCTCCTGCAGGATGAGGGTCCAGAGCCCTTGCTGTCCAGCGTTTGCCATCATTCAAAGTAGGTGCCGCTGGTTTCTGCTGTTGTTTTGTTCTTCTCTTTAGCATGGCTGTCCCCTCAGTTCCCTGTAAGGCAGGGAAGTCATGTTCCCGTTTTACAGGTGCGAACTGAGTCCAATTTTCCCCTGACCTCCCATGCAAAGGGCTCAGTCAGTCCATCCTAATTATGGCTGTGGCCGTAGGCAAAGGAATAACGTTTTGGCGTTTTCTGAGAGAACACAGTGGTCCTTTAGGGACAGTGAACAGAAAGGATACCATTCTGAAGCTGTTCCTTGCTCCTCTGCTTTAAAAATGAGAAACGAAGGGATAGCCTGGAACTTTAAGAGGGTGAAATGGAGAGGAGGAGCTGCTACCGAGCTTGGGCACAGGGTTCCCTCTCTGTTTGTAGCGACGTGATCATTGGAAGAGCCACACGGCTCGGTGAAGCTGTTGCTGCTGCACCGTGCAGTATGGTGCTTGTGCATGTTGATAGGAAGAATTTTTCTGGGGAAGGGGAGGGGGAAAAGAGGGCAGCTGGTATCCTCTCTTCACCTTCAGTGCAAAGCCGAAAGGATCTTGAGTGATGCTCTACTACAAATAGAAGAGAAATGTTCGTTTGTCCTTCTCATGGTTGGTACATTCCACTGTTTCTGATTAGCCCTTTAACACTGCAAAAAGACAGTTCGCTCACACTGCTGTGTTTTTGTGTCGGTCACAGCCTTGCTTTTCTCTCTCTCTCCCTCCCAAACCCACTTAAGGTTTCTTTCGTTGTTTTTTTTTCTTTTTTTTTTTTTTTTTTTTTTTTTTTTTTAAATGGATGGAAGACATGAGGTAGGTTAAACATTACACACAAATACAACATCACAGTAAAAGTTTGAGACCGTATTGACAGTATCTGGTAGTTTGAGCCATGAAAAGGAACTGGACACTAAGGTTTCTGTTTCAGGCTTTTCTGCTGGTTAGCAGTGCAATGATGAGAAGGAAATCAGCCCTTCCAGCTTTGGTTTCCTATGCTTTAAAACAGATAGAGCAAGAACTGTAAGGATGAGTTAGTGTTACTGAAAAAAAATGAGATCCTTGGCTGAGAACTGTTGTGAAAGTGCATCCTTGCTGCCACTGCTGAAGTACTCCATGGACTGCAAGCGCATATAAAGCAGTGATGTTCTTCACCAAGTGCAACATGTTGGGTTATGGTACCTGAGTAACTCAATAGGCATTCCAGTAATCCATGAGATTGCCATCAGTGTGTGTTTATCCATGCCAAAAAAAAAAAAATCTTAACTGAGATTTTGGCTTCATCTGTGGTTCTCTTCAAAAGTCCTGTGGTGCCTTTAGCTTTCATTCAGAACCAAAATGCATTAGATTGTCTTGCATAAAGACTTGCATCTTTAATGTAGCTTTGAGATCATCCAGAGAAAAAAAAGACCCAGATGTATATATAAGGGTTTTCTAGTTGAAGATGAAAAGAGTGTGTTTTAAGATGATGCCTTAATTCATGTGCTTGAGGTGCTTCATTGTTTTTTTAATCATAGGTTGTTGGTACCAAATTAGCATTTGTAATAGTTTTAGCATTAGTATTCAGGAAAAGTCTGGGTAGGAGGGGGTTGTTCTTGTTTTTTCAGGTTTTTTTTTTCTTGTTGTTCTTTTTCTCTTGAAGCTGGAACATAGGGGTGTTTTGATGTGCATGTTTACAGTAGCCCTACGCAACTTTAAAGAGCGAAAATAAAGTGCAGAAGCGTAGCTGCTACAACCATTTCCTGACGAACAAGACGGGCTGGCTGGTGAACTCGCCTCTTCTTTCTGGTGTCGTGAATCTGATCATGCAGTTGGGATGTTAATTTGGAAGTAACCGCTGAGGCTGTAGGCTGGGCAGTTATTACCTCATGATCCATGGCTCAGGGTTAGCTGGAAGGTTTTAACCATCTGTGCGCACGTGGAGAGGAAGATGGACACGGACAGCCCGGATCCCATATTTCAAACTGGTACAGGTCCGGATGAAGTTTGCAGGTCGTTGCAGCAGAACAGATTGCTCTGGTTTTGTCTCGTGTTTTCAGCTCAGAATAGTGAGTGCAGCTATTGCTAGGGATAAACCCGTGCCTTTTACGGGATATTTTATTAGGTTGCCGATGTAGCGCTTTCTGTTCCGATAGTCAGCGGTGTTTGCACACCCCAGTTTTTCTAAAACACCGCGCTCCTGGCTCTTGAACAGTTTAATCATACTCTAAGTCATGAATAACTAAATAAAACTACTACTGTTCCATCCTCAGCTTTTTAGATACAACACTAGTCCTGAATAATTAATAGGAAACCACTTTAGTCCCAGCACGAGCAAGCTGCCCCAGTGCTGCGGTTGTTGCAGTTACAGCAGTATGTGTTGTTTTACATTATTAGTAAAAACGCAGAAGCCATATGGTGGCGTATCCTAAGTTTTGTACTAGACTGGTTGCTGTGTTAACCCACAGGAAACTTTTTTTTTTTTTGGTAAGCTCTTGTTCCCTGCCAGTCCTTTGAATGAAAGAAGGTATTTGTTCAGCGAGTTGAAAGATGCTGCATCCCCGAGATGTTTCTGGTGTCGCTGCTCGGCGGCGTGTCCCGGCAGCTACGCGCCCAGAGCTCCCGCGAGGGAAGCGGAACAGCAAAACACGGGTGGGTGCCCCAGACAATCCCGCGCAGCAGAGCGGGTGGAGGAGAGTTTCCTGTTGGAACAACAAAGCCAACAATTATCAGGATGCTTGTCTGCCACGGAGGAGTGTCTCTGTTTGGGTGTGAGCCGTGTTTCCTGTCTCCCTGTGAATCAAGAATCATTTCTTTTGGATCTCTGAGGGTTTCTTTTCCCCCTTCTGTTTAAAGCCTCCCTCCCCCTCCTTCCTGTCCCTCCCACCCCCAACATATTTCTCGGTGGGCAGGCTTTAAGTAATGAAATCCTATGTCTGAGAACAATGGCGTTTGCAAAAGTCACTTGCACGGTGTCAGTGCAGCTGATGAAGATGTCTCTTGCTGTACTAATACTCAAATAAATGCAGCGATATCCTCATTTTAATTGTGTAGATGGAAGTAAGTTTTGGCCCTGATGCTGTGCAAAGGGAGAGGCTGAAGGGGTGCATCAGTCCTCTCTGTGTTACTTTAATTTGTGAGCTGCCTGGGATGGAGATACAGCCTTTTGTCTCCCTGGAAATGCCCCTGCATGTTAGATAGTACTGGAAATCAGAGCAGCTCAGGGTGTGTTTGAAGGTGATGCTATACAAAGGCCATTCTGGGCACTCTTGAGATGGGGATGGGTCAGAAGAAGATCAGAGATTTAATTCCCCAATATGCATTTTTAGCCTCTGAGACCATTTAGTACATCGCCGTGTTGGAGCATACACAATTTCCTGCACTGAACTCTGTGCCGAGCATAGCGTGCCTGCCACATCCATTTGCCACTGCTTAGTGTGAGCCTTAGTATTAAGACACGTGCCACTTAAACCAAGTGACTGTGTCTAGTGCCAAGAGCCTTAAATCCACTCATGGTTAGTGTACTTTCCTCTGCACTTAGCCCAGCCTAGTTTAGCTTGTTTACAAAGAGATAAAGTAATACTTGCATTGCTGGGGCTGTACTGCCATAGGAAATGAGCCACTGAATCTCTCTGCTCACCAAATCCTTGCTCTCTTGCACAAATCTGGAAGGAAAGATTGGGTTGTGTGAATGGTGAGCCCTCAGTTTGAAAGATGCCAGATGAGTAGAGCCTCTGCCTTTAAAAATTACTCCTGGTCCAGGTGCATCCTTTCCTAAAGTCTGATTAAAAAAAAAGTAATGTTGCTGCTTCACGAGCCCAAACAAGTCTCCCTCTTCTTTGTCAGCCTTTGTCTCCTTTGTTCTGCCAGTGATGCCAACGCTGACACGCTGTCAGTTTGAGTGCAGCTGTGCCACAAAACAAAGGGGATCGGAGCGTGTGCTTTTATGTGTGCGGGATCCTACTGGTCAGCGCGTGCCCTGGACCAGCCGGAGGAAAGCCAAAACTGCTCAGGTGTTAACAAGAAGCTGTAGTTGTGGTAGAGGCTAGCACAGGTAAAGATTGTGATGAAAGTGGAGTGCTTGTACAGTCCATTCCCCGGACTGACAGACGTTCTGTGTCTCTGAGTTTCTGTGCCCTTCAAAAGCAGGTACCAAAGCTTGGGCTTTAGTAGGCCATCGCTCTCGTGCTAGCTTGATGGGTCCTCTGTGTGCCTTTTGATTATCATCTGCTAGGGAGAGCGACTCTTCCTTTGGATCTGCTTGGAAATACCCTTGCATAGCAGAGGAAATAACAAATATGCTGAAGAAGAAAGCACACCTGCCCTCAGGGACCAGGGTAAAGAATTGTGGCAACAGTTTTTTCCTTTCCTTCTAGCGGTAATGGAAGAAAGGTAAAAGGCCACTGCCCAAGTGGCAGAGGAGCTGATGCTGATAGTGATGTTTCTAAAGCTTTTGTGCAACTATTTTTGATGAAGGCCAGCACAGGTAATGGGACTGGTATGTGCTCCAACAGGTTAGTGTCGTAAGTGTTCAAATCCATTAAACCTTTCTGCAGTTTCCCTGTTACTGCTGCTTTTAACTTTCTTGTATTACCAAAGTATGGAGACCTTAGCCAAGGCTCTCTTATGTTAGGCGCTGTACAAAAAAGACAGTTGTGTTCCAGGTATAGAAAGAGACAACAGATGGATAGCAGGTAGAAAGCAAGGTGGCAGTGACAGGATATTGAACAGCGTGATAGCAGTGGTCTCCGTACACTCTCCATCCCCACACCGCAGGGACTTGAGGAATTACAAGAGTTTATGGAGAGATGTTGACAGACATGAAAGAGAGCACGTGAAAGGGGTTGAAGAGATTTATTTGACAGTATCATGAGTGGAGAAGGGTCGGTGTCTGCCGTGGGCTCATCAGAGGTGAAAGTCTAAATGTTACTTAGGAGGAAGAGATAGGCGGCGAAGAGCCTTGAATGTGAAGAGAGTAGCTTCCAGGAGAGGGGGGTGCTTGAGAAGAGTGAATGTGGTCTGTGAGGCAGTGGGGGGAAAAAAAACCCAAACCAACAAACCCCAAACAAACAAAAAAACCAATCCCAAACCTAATAAAACCCTTTTGCAGTGCATTTGGGATGAGCGTAGTGAGGCTGGACTGTTTGTCAAGGTAGGAGAAAAGAATGCTGCACTTTGTTGCCTCTCCCTGCTTCAACAGTGCAGGATACTTTTTCCAGGCAAATAATTTTCTTTAAGTGCCTTAATACACTTCTGGGAACTTTTGTAAGCCTAACTTCAAGCACTCAGGTTTGAAAATTACTGATTTAAATATTTCATAGTAGAATGTCAGTGCTGGAATTGTTCTTGCATAATAAAAGCAAGTTGGTGTTCCAAATCACATATGGTTGATTTGGAAATTCTTAGACTTCTGTTTGCCTGGAAAAACTAATTTTCCTGAATTCCCTTGAGACAGGGAGTTAGGTGATGAAAAGCAGGAATGTTCTCTGCCAAACTGTACACTTGGGGGAAACAACAACAACAAAAAAAGACGCTTTAAAAAAGTATACTTGGTGCACTTGCGACTTCACAGGTTTGGTAGCAGTATTGTATGAGCAGGTGAAAAATTACATTTTTCCAAAGCCTTTCCCAGGGTTTGACTTTACATCCTTAATTTTCTTTTAATAGAGTTTACAGTGTACCGCGTAGTGCTGCTTTGCTTATGGGATTTGGAGTTATTAAGGCATCTCTTCGTTTATGAGTATGCATTAACTATTGGGATTGAAGGAACGTTTCAGCTGCTGTGTGTAATAAGTATTGCTTGAACTAACACATCGGCAGTGAGGGAGTTGAAGCATGTAGCAGAGAATTGTGTTTAGTGCCTCTTTGGCCTCTACACCCTCCATATTCTCTGTAAGCATCAACGTTTTCCACCTCCATCTAATCCTGTTTTTGCAGAACTGGAATAACGTGTGAAGGAAGGGTTTAATTACGGAGTTCAATGCTCAAACTGTGTCTTTGCTGTGGTGGAGGTCACGATACCTATATTCTGAGTTGCTAACGCCAAGGATGGCCTAGTTCTTGCCAGTGCTACCTGGTAGAATATTATTCACCAGTTGAAGCGTTTGCGGGAGTAGCACTGAATAGGTAGATCTTCATAGCACGTTCAGTCAGTGTTTGTAACAGGCACGCTGTGGCCTGCGACTTTGATCCAGATAGCTTGGCTAAAGACAATAGTTAGCTCAAGCTAGAGTCATAGAATCGCAGAATAGTTTGGGTTGGAAGGGACCTTCAAAGGCCATCTGGTCCAACTCCCTTGCAAGGAGCAGGGACATCTCCAACCAGATCAGGTTGCTCAGAGCCCCGTCCAACCTGGCCTTGAATGTTTCCAGGGATGGGGCATCCACCACCTCTCTGGGCAACCTGTGCCAGTGTTCTACCACCCTCAGCATAAAAAAACTTAAGCTATATGAGTTACAGCTTGAGCTACCCTACGTTGAAGATAAGCTGTAAGGGTTTCAACGGTAGATATAGGGAGTGGAAGATGAACCGTAGATGTGGAATAGCAGAAAATGGCAGGGGGAACTTCAAGCAAAAGAAGCAGCTGATGGCCCACAAAATATGAGACTGATGTGATGCAGGGAGGTGGGGAATCCTGGAAAACAGGCCAAGTCTGAGATTGAAATATAACCCGGTAGGTGCCAAGCAGCCGAACTTCCATCGAGTTCCAAGATCGGTAAGTGCTGTCTGCCTCTGGAAATCTGGCTGATTGTTTACTGTCAAGATGTAAATTATAGTCAGGTTATTTCTGCCTGCTGTAGCAATTAATGATTGCTGTTAATTAAATGGATTGACCAGAGGGAGGGAAACTGAAATGTATATGTTCTCAGCTGTTTCAGATATAGGTGCACAGAGATGCATGAGAAGGAACTCTGTCTCTGATGGAACGCTAAATCACAGTCCCAGAAGAGCAGTGTTTTGTTCTGTGTGGGTTAAAAAAAAAAAAAGTGGTTATTTGTTGCGATCCTGCCTGCACTTTTCTTATTACAGACTTCTAGACGACTGTATGCAATATTAATCTGAGAGCTGGATTTTTCATTCCGTCTGACTCATTGTATTTGTTTGGGGGTGTGGGGCAGGCGGAAAGGAAACTGACTGTATTGTGCATCCTATTTCCAAGTGGTCCAGGATTTCAGTGGAACTTGTCTTGCTTTTTATAGTTTCACATTGAAATGATTACTGCCACTCAGCCAAGGCCATGGTCTGTCTCAGCTGGGAGGACCCCATATACAGCTCTCACAACCTCACAGGTGAAGCTATTGTTCTGTCTGTTGTTCGTGCTATCTGGTGTTCAGATAGCGTAACTATCTGAGAATTCAGTACGAAGGGGTATCGTGCATGTGAAGGTGGTGGTGATGGATACAAAGACAATGAACTAAGCTGATTTGGAGAAGATCTGTCCTCCTTCTAGAAAACCACATGTGGAGAGTGTTTCATACCAGCTGGTACGTGGAGGGTGGATACTGTGTGTTCTTAAGGGGAGCAGCCATCTCTGGGTAGGATGGGAGCGCGTACATCCCTCAGCTTGTATGGTAAGGACACCAAAACAGGGAAAAAAAACAGGTTTTGGTCAAAGCTCCGTAAGAGGTGACAGAGGTTACCACAAATGTGCACTAATTCAGCTGCTGAGCTGGTGGGAAGCTGAGCCCTCCATCACCGAGAGCTGGCCGGGCCGGTTGCTAAAGGCAGGGTTAACGGGGCAAGACTGCAGTGAGGCGTTTGGGCCGGGTCATCCGGAGCCAGCCTTAGTCTTTAGCTACTGCCCAGACCATCTTGCCGTCACTTTGAAAAGCAGTGGCAGTCGGTGAATTCATCCCAGATGATCCCAGCAGACTCTTCTTCCCCAGCTGTCGTTCAGCTTGTCTTAAGAAATTCCCTCTGTGGAGCTCCTCCTCCACCGCACAGATTTGATGCCTGGATCAGACCGCTGTTCCCTTCTTAAAAGTGCAGGGAAAATGCCTGCTTGGCAAACGCAGATTTTGAGTTTGGCACAATTGGTAAATCAGGAAACAAAAGGCTGCGTTACACTTTGTAGCGGAATAAACCGTACTTTAATAATACAGAATCGCGGGAGAACGCACGGTCAATAGGAAGCGAAACCGAAGGATCGTGCTGTCCGTGCGGCGGCGGCGTTCGGAGGCGGAATGCCTGAGTCGGGAGCTGTGCGGACTGCGGCGGTGGGAGTTCTTCTTCCAGAGACCCCGTTTCAAACCCTTATTTGCCGTCTGGCTTAGCATTTTTGTTCCTGGTGATAAATGGAAGGTTTCCAAATCACCATTGTGTTGTGACTCAGTGCAGGGGGAGGGGGAGAACTTACTCCCTATAACAGTTTCTTTTGGCTTGGAGACAAAAGAGAAAAGAGCAGTTTGTTGGCTCAGTTTAGCAGATAGGAAGCCAGTAACTGATCAGCTTATTAATACAGAGGGCTTCACATATACAGTCAGCCAAAAACAAACAAAAAAAGGCATTTAAAAACACTTAGAAAGAAAGAAAAGAAAGGGCAAATTAGTTTTGTGTTAGCCTTTAATTAATGATAGTTCTTGCTCTGACTACTTACTTTTTAGAAGCTGCTTGGGCTTATTTATTTAAATATCCTTTCTTTTTTCTATAAGGAGAAAGGCCGTGATGGCGGGGGGGGAAACCTTTACACACACGTGCTTTTCTTAATTTGGAGCAGCAATCTAGGTGTCACAGTAGATCTTAGCTTTCCGTTGCTTTTCTGGTGGCTAGTTAAGCTGAGAAGACATGCAGTGTATTTTTGTTTAGGTTTGATTTTTGTTTCTGATTTCCTTTGGTTAGCATGGAGCAAAATGCTTCTAAACTATGGATGGTTTGCAGCCCTGTGATTGCAGCTTATCGGTGACAAACAACCTTTCCTTAACATGCTCTCAAGTAGGAGGTAGCGTTTGTTCTGCACTCGCTGGCTGTTTATCCCACTCCATTTGTGCCGTGGGTGGACAGACTGAGTTGCCCACTGAATTTTTAAGGTGTGGGTTTTTTTTTTTTTTTAATTCTCTTATTCATGGGGAAAACCCATGGAAATGCATCTTGTCAGCAAATAAAACTGATGGTTCTGTACATCTGATTCTTTTTGGCTGCAGGAATCGGAAGAAATCCTGTGTCAGTTATAGAGGCTACGTTGAATTGGATCTAGCTAGGGCGGTTCTTCCCTCTCCACAGGGCTATCTGCTGCAGCTCCAGCAGTGATGAGATGTCACAGAGCAGGCTGACAAACGGAGGCAGCGCTGACTTTTCTGTCAGCTAGGAAGACTGATCCCTGAGCTCCGAGTATTATTAAGTACCTGGATTGTTTAAAAAGCTGAAACTGGGTGGTAAATTTAAGTTGTGATAATTTGCAAATAGGCAGGCTTCAACCTTTAGGGAAGGGAATCCGTTAAGTATTGATGAACTTAGGTGAGATTGTCTTAAGCTGGAGGCAAAGCAACAGGTATGAATAGCTGCAAGGGCTGTCTTTCCATCTCTCCTCCACTGAGTATGCAGTCAGCAGTTGCCCTCTGGGTTTCCAGCCTCCTCGGTCTCATCCTAGACCCTCTCGCATCCACTCCCAGCTCTGTGCAGTCAACTAATAGCACACCACCAATGTGTATCATGACCATTCCCTGCCGAGAAGCTGGGAACCCTTGTTCTATCCTTGTTCCTCCTTCATCAATCCAGAACCTTCAATCTGCTCAAGTACGATTTCCGTTCTCTGGTAGGGATTCCTTTGCCATGACTCTGTCCGCTCCTTGTTCTTCCTCTCTCTGTGATTGCTTTTTTGAATTTGTACTTTAGAGAAACCTCTTCATTCTACTTAGGAGATGCCTGCACAGAAAGCTTATCTCCTTCTGTACCTTCCGTGTTAAAACCGTTACTCCTCATCCTATCACAACAGGCCCTGCTAAAGAGTTTCCCCCTGTCTTTCCCCTGGGGGAAGGCTGCTCTTTGTTGAGGTGGCTGTTTATTGTTAAATCCTATTGAAATGTGTGGTATTTGTCATGTCCTCTCCTAAGACTGACTAGCTAGATGCCTTCTTTTTTTTTTTTTTTTAAGGTGGGAGCTGTTAGGAGAGAAATAATTCAAGGGAGATGTATGAGCTTCAAGTTAGAAATAGGTTTTAATATTCCTGATAAGCTGTAGATCTTGATGCTTAGAAATTAAAAATCTGCATTTCACATTGACCAGTTTAGGGGATGACCTATTTCCTTCACATCTGAAGAAAAACCTTGGCAGCACTAGCTTCAGTGGATTGATGATACACATGTTTAATTTACCAAGCAGTTTGTTTTCCAGCATATATATAATTTATCCTTAACTTAGAAATTATTTTTTTTTATAGCTTGAGATTCAACGCTAGTCATAGTGTGGAAGACTGACTGGGCTTCCTCGGTGTGTTTCCATCCTGCCTTGCAGTATAAACAACTGAAAATGGTTCGTTCGCTGATGTTCATAAGTGACAGCCAAAACTTCTTCCGTTACTAGATTTTAAAGACCGAGCAGAAGAGAGTCCAGGAGCAAGAGGCTCTGATGCTGTCACAGAACAGACTGGACTGGCATGTCTGAGACATGTTGTAGGCAACAAATATTGCAATACCAGCACACAACAAATTCTATAGAAAACACTTTTTCATGGCTAAAAACAACCTGTAACACATTGCATAAAAGATTGCAGGAGCTCCCTTGCAGGAGTGTTTCAGCATGAAGGACTATAAAGTGGAGAAACAGCAGGGATAAAAATTCCAGGACAGACAGTAAAGCCACAGCAGTAAGCAGTGTGCTGTCAGTCTCTGGATCAACGCCGTGATAGCAAGTGCAGCATCTCAAGAAGAGTTTAAAGAGCTGGCAAAACCAGCCAGAAGGGCAATAATGGCTCCATCTGCCCACTAGTGTAAACAGGTTGTAAATGATAAAGGATGCAGCTTGTAGGAGCGGGTAAGGGATCAGTCAGGACCCCAAAGAATAACATTTTGGAATGGGGTTGGCTTTTGTTTTCTAAAGTACTCAAGAAAAAGGCTGTCTTTAGTTTTAACACAAGATTTCATTCTAGAAGGAAGTAGGGCTGGCCCATTTTGATTGCTTGGTTTGTGTCTTCCAGTAGCTATCTTCAGAAGGGGATGTGGCTATAGTGTATTGTGAAATGCTGTCTCATCTCATCTTTAAATTGTTAGGCTGGGCAGGTCAGTGTTTGGTGGGAGACACTAATGTGACTGATTGTAGGGGGAGAAGGAAAAGTGGTAATTTTACTGAAAAACGTGACTCTCTTACAAAGCACAACACTCGGGTGCCTACAGCTTGAATGCCTTGAGTCTGTGTCCAGGTGTTGCAGTGTTAGCTGCATGATGAAGAATAAAGGGAAAGGCTAGCTGACATGGAACGTCTGTTTTTAAGAAAGGTACGGGATGGAGCAGAACAAAACTCCTCTTGCAGGCTCCTGGATCTTGGGCTGATCTGCAGCTTGAAGCAACTTCAGCATTACTTACCCAGCCTGGTGGTCTGACACATAAGTAGAGATGACTTACATTAGGATAACTGGTCCAGATGTCACACTCAGCTATTTGCTGCACTTCTGCTGTATGGGTGGCAGAGCTGCTCACAGTAGCTTTTGAATCTGTGGTTTACAGCCTGATGTTTTAGTTATGCTGAATCTGGTGTCTACCTAAAAATGAAGTGAATATTACAAGTCAGGATTGACTAGAAGACACATAGCCATTCATGTAGCAAGTTACTTGACTGACATCCCAAGTAAGCCACCGTATCCTCATGAGTGAGTGCGTGCCCTGGGATGCTTCACACTGGCCACGGGACCACAGCAGTACCAGAAGATCTGCAGTCCCCTATGGTAGGGGCCCACTGAAATGCATTCCTGGAGGTGCTTGTTTTGTATCACAGCTTGAAAACTCCTCCAAGGAGGACCACAAAGTGAGGTGTAGAGCTGGCTTTTACTGTTGCCACGTCATGGGAGCTTTCATGAAGGAGAGCTTCCCTTCACTTTTCCCCTGGTATGCAAGCACTGGAGCAAGAGCTGAAATTTCACCGTGTATGTTTTGGACGAAATGCTTACTCAAGAATTTGAAAAATTCTATTAAGTAGTAGATATCCCATGACACTCTTCCTAGAAAAAGTGTGCTAACAGTAATGTCCCACCCAATTCCAGGTGCAATAATTGTATTTTCTTCACCTAACTTCTCACTCCATTGTCAATTTGCAGCTCCCATCCATGTGCTGATAAACAGCTGCTCTACGTCCTCCTTCTGCTCCTGGATGAGTCACTTCAGTGAAAGAAACTGTCTAGAGTTTCCAAAGCTCTTTGGGATCCTTCTAGATAAAAGATGCTGTGTACGCTGAAGTTATTAATGTTAATATGATGCCTGGCCTTAAGAACGTTTTTTTTTAGGAAAGAGAAATGAAAGAAATCAGGTTGCCATTACCAGAATAGAAGACTGAGGGAACTAATGGAAAAGAGCCTGGAACAAGGTGGAGTAATCCATTGGCTTAACGTGAGGAAGACCAACTTCTCTCTTAGTCTTTGACTGCACTGAACAGCTCTGGTTTAGCCCATTTTGAGGATCTGGCACAGAAAAAAAAAAAAAATTAAGACCCTAATTTCTTACTCCATGGAACTGATGGCTGTGGGGTATCTCTGCATCCATCAGCTTGGTACTGCTGAATGTGCTTAGATGTTTATGTGAATAAAAGCATCACACAGAATGATGACAATTCTCTTTATAGCAAAATGGGAGAGAAAGGAGCAGAAAGAGGAAAAACTAGAAAACGTGCCTGAATGAGAAGGAACAAATATTTATGCAGGCTAGGGAAATAAACTCAGCACGAGTCATGCAAGTAGGGTGAAGTATATGCTTTTGTAGGAAAGGTAGAGACCAAGATGGATGAAAGGAAGTTAAACGAGCAAATATATTAAAAAAAAAAAAAAAAAAAAAAAAAAAAAA
>WHYT01016548.1:71024-130639 GCA_009806455.1 Tetrax tetrax
TTTATAGGCAAAGGTCAGATCATTTTTTTCTTCTGTTGCCTGTTCCCCCGTCTTACGCTGTCTCTTGTGGCATGGCTCAAGGAAAAAACCACAACACTAAAACCCCTTTTATTTAAGTATGTGTTTGTAGGGGAAGCTGTAGAGTGAGAAAGGGCAGAATTCGCCTTCCTAATTTAAAAAAAAAAAGTTTTCTTTCCTCTCCCTCTTCCCTCAATTAAACACTTCTGCATAACAAAAACAAATGGTCACAGGAATGAAAGGAGAGGTGAGCTGAAGTTGCTACAGCTCTGTCTGTAACTTTATTTCAGAATGCAGAATTTCTTTGGAGTTCCGTGCTGCGGGGAACTTTAATTGAGGTTGCTGACAAAGGCAAAAGTGTATTTATAGGGACCCGGTCCAGGATAAGCAGGTGACAGCTCCAGTAACGAGCAGCACAGATGGCCCAGGATGCCACTAACCAACAAGGGATCGTCTTCCCCGTTAGCTCTTCTGGAGGAGAACGAGGTGAAGGCAGCAGTAAGGCTGACCAGATCGGGCAGGGTTCGGGGAACATGGTCTTGTCCTGAAACCCTCTTTGTATTTTTTTCTTTTTCTTTTTTTTTTTAAGGCATTCAGGCCATGGTGATAAAGCACCCCTCCTTTGTTCGTGTTAAGTCTTTTCTGTTGGTCTGTGCTGCTGTGGAGCTGCTAACGCTATGCTGGTGGTGGGCTGTGAAAATTTATGCCTCAGAGAAAAATTAAGGTAGTGACTCAGCAGGCCTTACTCAGCACAGATTATTGGGAAAATGACGCATCATGTTCACAGCTCCATGTGAATAAAACGGTTAGAGAGGTATCTGCGTCCCAGAATTAGGCTGCTGAGTGTTTGGAGTCAACCATAGACAGGTAGCTGGAAATACTTGCTCGGGGAGCTGGCGAATGAAGGTCAGTCAGGGTTGATGAACGAGTATTGTTGAAGTGGCGACAGCCATGTTCTCCAGTAAGAAAGCTGCTGTGAATCGTAATTGTGGAAATGATATACAGATGCCCAACGCTGGGGCGTAATTCTGCTCTGAAGCCTGCAGAATTCAGGTTCTGCTCCCGGGCGTGCTCCTGCCGGTGGCTAATTTTCTCTGTAACAAGTCCCTCATGGAGGGGCCAGATCCTGTCCCCTTTCGTTAGCTGGCCTGGCAGGATCACTGCGGTGAGGGAAGGTAGAGGGAAGACTCTGGGAGTCACTGCGCTGTAGGGAGGAGAGCTGGAAGTGCCGGGCTCAGATGTGATGCAGCTCAGATGGCAGTTTACCCTCCCAGGGGTGGAAGAGTTGGAGCTCCAGGCCAGCGTTATTGGGGACGAATAGGCCCCGCTCTGCAGCGCAGGGAGAGAGGGGCTGTGTGAGCACCCCTGAACCCCCTTGCCCAGCTGTCCTGGGTTGTGTTTCGCTCGCTACTGCGAGGGAGTAGTGGGAGGTGTCAAGGTGTGGTCTTGCTTGAGGCTGCTCTGGTAGCGTGCACCTTCCCAGGTACCCCATCCCTTTCCAAATCATCTGTGGGAATTCCAGTACCGCAAGAGGGGTTATTTGGTAACTGTGAACGCTTGCCCGTTCAGATATAAGCTTGGCAGCATTTGGCTTAGAAACCTTCATTGTGAAGTGAGTTTAATCTTTTGGGGGAGAGAGGGTAAATTTGGGAATGTAAGAGGTGTACTCTTTCTGTGTGATCACCACCTTGCTGTCTGGGTGTGGATGCCTCCTCTACAACAGAGAGGGCACTCAATTTTGTCGAAAAGACACTGATAAGGTGTGTTGGCCACTAGCTTCTGCCTCAGCAAGATGTCAGTCCACGTTTTGCTTAGCAGTTCTTCCAAAATGACTGCACCCCTGAGTCACAGCAAGCAGGGTACTGGAAAGCAAACTCGGAAACAAAGCCTGCCTAGCAACCAGGCTCCTCGCAGCAAGAGAAGATGTGCGGTGTCATGCGAGCGCCCGGTCCCCGCTCTTTCAAGGAACGAAACCAAGATGTCAGAGGAAGTTACCCTTTCAGCATCAATCACGTAGCTAAGGTCTCGCCTTTACGGAGGCCTTGCAGTCAGCAGGGCAGCGTAACGTACTGCTCAGTTGCACCTTTGCCCTTTCGCAGCGTGCGTGCCGTCGTGCCCGGCGCAGTCACGGGGTAAAACCGGGTCAAGTAGCTCTGTCCCCAGGCTGAGCCGTACCAGCCCTAGAAAGCAGCTCAGCCACCGTGACTAAAAGTTTCCCTGGGAAACAGATTGGATCCTTAACAAGCAGGTGTTTTATGAGCTGATAAAAATGATCTCAAAGGCCAAGAATCAACCTCACAAGTGGGGAGAACAGAAATGATCGGTGGCTGTTTCTCCCGCTGTTGCGAGTCAGAAATCAAACGGAGGGGTTTAGCGCAGAGGGTTAAAACACTAGTAATTCAGTGCCTACCAGCTGGGAAGAATAATAAAGCCTGCATTTCTGTGTTGGTACGGGGCGAGTGCTGCAGAAACAGGAATTTTATTACATAATTATGCCTCCTACATAAAGCTTTAGAAGGGAAAGCAGGGCCGTGCGTCATTAAAATGACACAAACCATGCCACTGCGACCGGAGTCCTGTGTGTGCCGGAGACTGTACCGTACGCACAGATTCTTTGTGGTCCTGCCGCATTCATGAATTTCAGTTCTCTTGGTTCTCAGCTGGGAGGGAGGCTGCCACCTCGAAACCTGTGCTGTACTGTGGAAATGGAAGATGGGAGGGCAGGGGTGTTTTGTTGTTTGTTATTGTTTTACCAAAGATTTAATTAAATGATGACAAGCAAAGGGAGGGGAAATGCAATTCCAAACTCAAAAACTGCTGACTTGAGCACACCCCCTTTTAAGGGCAGCGAGGTTCAGGAGTGCTGCTGGGTCCAGGATCCATGGATCCATGAATCCCTTTGGGATCACCTGTGGCTGCTTTGCGGTGGCCCCTTTGCCTTCTGGAGGAGCGCTGCTCACAGGCACTGGTGGAAGTTGCACTCAGCTGTAGTCAGGAGGTGGTCATCCACCCATGGTAGGAGGCCATGAACAGCACTTGGCGAGTCAGGAAAAAAGAGATTCTGGTCATTTTATTATTGGCATAAAGAAGACTCTTCATCTCAAAGTACCGGGCGTATTAATGTCTTTCAGGATGGATTGAGCAGCACTTTTCCTGTTGTACAAGTGAAGACTCTGACATTGGATGATTACAATTCTGTTCCAGAAATGGCAGCTCTGTGGATTTTCTCAGAGCATATGCTTAGTGGTCTGTCTGATGAGATTTGTAAGGGTTTTCTGTTGTCTGCTCCTTCCTTAACATCCAAAGCACAAAGTTGAGAGGAAGTGAGAAGATATTTCCTTTTGTGTGTGTGCTGTCACCAAGCCACCGATGCAGGCATGAAGAGCATTCTTCTGTCTGATTTTTCAATTCTGTCTAAGCCAAAACTAAAGCATTCTTGCTGTCCTGAAGAGCTTACAGTTAAAGGATTTCATTCAGAAAAGTATTTAAACCATCTGTATTAATGACAGCATTTAAGTAGGCATTTAAGTCCTTGTTTGGATTGTGTCCTAATAAGGGTGCTTTGTTAAATGGGGCTGAAACAGAAAAACTGAAGGCAAGGTATGGAGTGTATTAGCAAAACACCTGGTGGTGCCTGGCAAGCATTTTGCTGCTTCCACTTAACTTCATTTTTTTATTTTTTTTTTGTTTTAATTGATTCAATTTTTATTGTTTAGTGGGTTGGAGGGAGGCGTGCAGACATAGCGCCAGTGGCACAGCAAAAGGGTGGCGCAGGTGATGTACCCAGGGCCATTCCACAGGGGAGTGGCAGAGGTGTGAATGAAAACCAGCATCTCCTGGCATCATTTTTTTTTGACCTGCAACATAAAGATCACAACTGTGTTAGTTCCCATATAGATGGGAGGCATGAAAAGCTGGGTCTCCTTTAATACTCCTTTGGGTGATAACTTGGCTGTTGGTACCCTCTGGGATAATCGTGTGTGACTTTGGACAGCACTGGAAAAAGAAAGCCAACTCTGAAATACTGGGTTAAATTCTGACCATTATCAGTCCGAGCAAAGTTATTGCTTGCATTAGTCTAATGAGGAATGCAGAGGTTTAGAGGTTGGGTAGTTACTGGGCTTGCAGAGATTTCAGACAGCGTGACATAACTCATGTGTCTCCAGATATATTTTTATCACCACAGTCACGATAACATGATATGTCACGCTGCCAGCCTGCCACCGTAGATGAAACATTTCCGCTGGTGGTCTGCGTGTTGCGCCCGTAGCGCGCTTCTGTGCGGCCTCCCACTTCTTCCAGAGGATGTGGGAGCACCTCCTCCTGTTATCAGCTGTGTTGAAAGCCAGTTGTTGTTGTGCCATCTTTATGTTTAAGGATTTCTTTCTTCTCCTGTGTGTCTGCAAGGCCCCATGGATGAATACATCAGTACAACATGCAATATTTCCAGACTGGAATACAGCTGCTCCCAAGGTGAAACCAGGTAGTCGATTCCCTCTGCTGCAGTAGATCTCTTCCCAGCGCATCCAGCAAGCCATAACTCTTAATTTCTATGACAAAACCATGATTTTACTCTTATTAGGGTTGCTGTTGGTGGCACAGCAATGCTGGGTCTCTCTTGTCTGAACAGAATTGTCAGATGTCAGCACCGCAAAGTCCTTGGTAGCGGCTGTAATGTAAGAGGCAGAGAAAAGCAAACTTCACAGTAGATCTATGTTGTGCTGACAGTAGCAGAGGTTGGAATCGATTGAAAATCATTGAGAGAGAACAGAAAGGCTGACTTAGTTTTAACCCCGTTCTTCAAGTGCGCTCTCTGCCCGACTCAAGATGCAAAATCCCAACAGCCCGATGAAGGCCAGGGAACGGGAGTGAATACAGCTGTTTTATCTGCCTTACCCACAGAAAACGCTTCATGCCTGAACGATTTGGGTGAGCCATGAACAAGTTATTCGATTATAAAATGAACATATTAGAGTGGTGTTCTACAAATCTCCCTGTGAGTCTGCAGTTAACTTCAACAAGAGGTCGGCGAAATTTCCTTACAGCTGAAGTTGGTGCAGCCTGGCCAAGTGTAAGCTGCCTTTAGAGTCTCTGCCTATGCAAGGCAGGCACAGTAGCATGTTCTGTGTTCATAACATTCACTGAGCCTTTCTAATGTAGTGTTAAATATTAAAACTAGTGTGGCTGGTATGATGCAAGTGCCTGGATAAAGCCAAGATAACGCACAAGTGAAATCCTGGTGCTCCTGAAGAAAGAGGCAGGCCTTGTGGTGACTGCAGTGAAATGCAGTTCAACCTGAAATGTTCAGCAAGTTGAGAGTCAGGCCTGGGCCTTTCATTGTTTCCCACTTCCCATCGCACTCATGGTGAGGAGATAGATGTGGCTTTGTTTTTCTTGCAGTTCCTGTGAGCCGAGAGGAACAACAGAAGGCTGAGGGTACGTGAAAAGATCCTCTAAATAATCTGTGCAGTTACATGTAGAAGTTTAACATGCAAAATACCCATGACAGACACATAGTTTACATGTTAAACTGCAGACTATGATGGGTTAGCAACTGTTGGAAAATACGTAGCTATGTATAACAAACATCTTGGATTAGTGTTTGCTAAAGCTTATAATGCAGAACCCAGATTTTCCCTGAAGATCCTTATAGAAGAAAGGCTAGAGGGGAAAAAAAAAAAAAAAAGAAAGAGATGAAGATGGAGCTTCAAGCCGCAATGTGTTTGCCATGAAGGTTTACACAGTTCCAGTCAAGTGTACCTTCATTGCAGCCAGACCACGTCCTGTGATGCTGCCGCGCTGGGACACACGCCGCCGCGCTCCGGGGTACAGCCCAGCAGCGTCTGACCTGTTCTCAAGCGTTTCCTTCCCTTTCAGCAAGTAATAAACTTTGAGTCACTAGTCTTTCAAGTGACTGACTCTCCCAATAGTGAACTTCTTCCCTTCCCCTGAAGTATCAAATGAGAACAAAATTTATGCTGGAGGTATAAAACAGTGGGGGAGGCTGGGCAGTTCCGTGTTTTGTAAGGCACCCTCAGCTCTCAGGCCATGTCCCCGTATTTCCAGCAGTCATAGTAGAGTTCAGAGAGCTTCATTCGCTGTGCAGCAAGGTAACTTTGAACACCATGCCCAGCACTGCCTGCTTTCGGTTGCTTTTTTACTTCTATGAGAAGACAAAGTGTGAAGGAGTCCATTTCCATTCCTCCTCTGCAATTTTCTGATGGCCAGAATGCAGCCAAGCTCCTGAAGTACAATTGAAGGGAGAGGTGGGATAAGAAATCCCTAAGATAGGGTTATGTTAGATGATTCAAAGAATGCCACTGGGCAGAAAAAGGGGATTCAAGGTCACGGTTTTCACAGACCAGACATGCCAGTAAAGTTGAAAAGTGGATTCTGTTTTGCATTATCACCACCCACTTTTTCCAAAGATGTTCTACTTTTCTCAGCGGCCTCCCTATTGCTGTAGCTATAAATAAGTATGTATCTTTATGCGGGTGAGAGATTCAGGTTTAAACTTATATTTAAGCTGCAAGGTTATATATAACAGGACTGTATTAAAGATGACAAAATCCTCATTGTTCTTTTCATGTTGTATCTCAGTGTAACATGAATTTTCACGGGTATGTGTGCGTACAGACATACATTAACATATGTAGACAGGCATAGGACAAAAAAATCAATCCAGATTCTCTGCTACGTTTCTGTAGTTTGGGTGTTGGTGTGGTTGACTTTCATGATGTAAAGGGAATAATTCTGTTACAAGGCTGGAGCAACAGCAGCATGGTAAAGCTGTATCTGTTTGCACACAAAGGCTAAGATTTAGATATGCGTGTTGTGTGATAAAATGTGTAATTGCTAAATTTGGTCATTCCAGATTCAATATAAGACTCTCTAGAGCTTGCCAAAGCATTTCTGACGCTAGTTTCCTTTTGGTGTTTGGAAACTAACCATATTTTACTGGTTATAAAGAGCTCAGCACACAGCTTTGGTGTGTAGTTTCTTCGTTGCTCTTGTTCTCTGCAGACTGTTGAGGGAGCAAGCTAAACCAGCTAGAAACTGAAATTCTTGGAGGACATCTCCCCCCTCCAGTGTTAACTCGGTCTGTGCAAGACTGCTCCAACCAACTTGGCTGTCAAAGGTTCAGAGGAACGAGGGGAGATTCAAATGACCGTAACAAAGTTGGCTGGCATGGAGCTGTGCCTTCGCTCCCGTGCCACGCTGCGCAGCGGCGCCTGCCCCTGAGGGATTTTCACATGGAGGATGCTGTTGCCTGTGAACGTGGGGTTGGTTATTAGCACTCCGCTCAGGGGTCCTGTGCCTGGGGGAAGTTCACGGCTTCGCAAGCTGCCCGACCTCAGCTGAACAGTTAAATGACTATGTGCGAGCTCTTAGCAAATACCAGGTACAATGGGTTAGTTTATACCTCAGTGGGAAAGTAGTAAGTTAATGAGCCTTTACCTCATATTTGCTATGATCTAGGAATGCATAAACAATTACTTGCTGTAGCTCATCTAGGTCTTGACAATTTCTTATGCTTGTAAACTTGGCTACTTCTGTGAATTCACAGAAACCAGCAAAACCCACAGCCTGCTTTATTCTGTGTATTTTTTTTTAACTTTTTTTTAGTTTTACCTGATCTGACATCTGTCTGTTAGTCAAATGCATGTGTTTTTTAGGTTAGTAAGGACGCTTTACAGTTAGGGTCAGCCTATTTCAAAGCAAATTATGATTTTTCTTAGATACTCAGTGAACCCTGTTTGTGGGGAGTAGTGGTGTTTCTGGAGTCCGAATGGCAAAGAGAGAGGTCTTAGCCCCTGTGTATTTGCACAACACTGGATTTCCAAGGGCGCTGCTTTTTGTTAGTACTGTTTGCTTGCTCTTTTCAAATGAACAAGAATGGAAGCAAATGAAATCCAGCACGGAATTCACCAACAGCCACTCGATAGCGTGAGGCCGAGGAGCAGTAAGGAAGCTTCCTCGCAAGCACGCCGGGGGGATCAGCTGACGGATGACAGGCTTTCAATATTCTGCCTGAGTGTCAAGTCTGCAAATGGGATTACAAACCAGTGACAACTGTGATGGCTGGTATTATGTGGACACCTGTTCACCCAGTGCTGGATGCAGGCTAGCGCCCGCATAGGATGCTGAGCAGTCACCAGATGGTAATGGCTTTCAGTTACTATGCATTTTTCCTGGATTTGATCCAACAATTTAGACAAGATGCTCTTTGCTAGCAAAACGGCCCTGGAAGGGACACGTAGCTCTCAAAGGGGTTTGGATAAAAAGGTTTGTAAATGAACCACAAAACTCCCTCTGTGGAATGAGCTTAGATTATTGTCACTGAAGTTTAACCAAGTGCCAGTGTCTGAAGTAGCCGCTTAATAACAAATGATTCCACCATCCAGTCATTAACGAGAGCTTCTGCGTAACACAGAAACTTAGGTCGGAAAAGGTAGGACCAAAATGTTACTGATGCCTGAACACCTTAAAACCTACCAGTATGTCTGCTCTGGTGGAAAGTCTCAGCGTGGATGTGAAGGTGTGCTGTGGGGGGATGCCCTGCGTGTTGTGGAGCGTGTCTCGTCCATGCTTTTGGTTAAACTGGGTAAGAGCATGTGTCCTCGTGTTACTGCTACACTGGTGTGTTTTACAAGCTGCTTCTTTCAAGTCTAATGGGAATTATTTTTCTTGCTGAAAGCCTGTGTTTGTTTCACTGGACAAAATTTGGACCCTGATGGGGACCCACCCAGGCAGAGAGGGTGGAGATCAGTTTGAGTATGAAAAAATGAGTCTGTTGACTTTCTTCTTCCAGTAATTAGTCTGTTTGTACAGCCTCCTGCTACACGCTGAGCTGCTCGGTGTTCAGGACATCCCGGAGTCCAAACCCCCAAACTAAATGGGGAGGTTGGAGAGGGAAGAGAGCCCCTCAAGTGGCCCAGACTTAACAGAACTCCTCCAGAGTCGCTGGCACGTGCCCTTTGCTGGCATAAACTTCTCTCGCTTCATCAGCATCATACACCGTTATCCTCAGAGGTGTAAATCGGTGTAGCTCCCTCTGGCCCTACAAGTGTTTAAGATCACTGTGAAATCCGGAATATTTTTTAAATGGTGAAGAGGAAGTGATTTATAATAGCCAAAACATGTTCCTACTGATGTCTTGGCTGCCCATAAATTTCTACTTCTTAGGTATAATGGTAACAGTTCTGTTATATCTCTCTGTTCTTTCAGTTGTTCCATGTGGCACTCAGTTCACAATAATTCTCTTGAACACACTACTCTTTCTTGTGGCACCATAAATCTTCTTTTAATTTTGGCCATTTATTACCCTCTCAGTCCCGTTTCGGATTTTCTTTCACATTTCTCATGGTTTTATCATAGATTTGCTACTGCGGTGTCTCTGTTTCTTGGCATGATGTGATTAGCACATCAAGGTGGATAGGATATCTGTCATGATTCATTTCCAAACTGTACTATGTTCCTGCTTTCAAACATTTTACAAGCTTTCTTCTATTTATTTTATGGGCTTTTTTTTCCTTAATTACTGCATTTTTCTCTTCATTTGGACTTCCTTGCATGTAGATGACATCTTACATGACATCATCTGCTCGATGCAGAAGGACCAGTCAAACTTGATAAGAAAATGTTGGACTTCTGGAACATCAGGCACAAGATCCACGCTGCAGTTACGTTTATCCTTTATCTCAGTGTTTTATCCCTGGTTTAGAGAAAGGGTTAACAGCTGTACTTGTGTGGCTGAAGAAAATTACTGTCCTGGCTGCTAATTATCTTCTCTGGAGGGTCAATCTTTCCAAGAATCAGGTTATTAAAATGAGAACTGACTGTGTCTCTCATTTCTCCCTCCCTCCTCCCTTTCTCTCTCTCTCCCTTGTTTTTTTCCCTTAGAAAAAAAAAGCACAAGACATGACAAACCTTGATATATTGTTTGCAGTAGAGGACTAGTTTTTTAATTATAGGTTTAAAAAAAAAAATATATATATATATATGTATAAAATCTGTTAATTTCTCTTTGGAGTTTATTAACAGAAGTTTTTACCAATATAGCTAAAATGGAATATGTGAGAGTGTTATCTGGATGGTTGTTCCTCTTGCTTGATTGTGTTTCTTCTGGAAAGTGGGCTTCCAGGAAGATACCATGTTTGTCTCCTTATAAGAAATTAAAATTTTAGCAGTTGTTTGCAGGCGTTGCTTTGCTCCATTCAAAGTTGATTTCAGGGATTCTCCTTTTGTCTGCCTGTTGCCGCTGTGGATGTCAGGATCCCAGGCCTGGGGTACCTGTGTCCGTGGCCAGATCTTCCCCCTTGGTTTCTCACCAGGTGTAGGACCCTGGCAGTGAGGTCCAACCTCAGGTGGGCAAAACTTGTCTTTCAGGTAGTAGAGGACGTCACGCTTGTCTAGCACCCTGATTTATTGTTTTGGTTCCCGTGCAGTACTTAGGCTGTTTCACATCCTGACTTTTATTGTCCGAGGAATATTATCAGCAAGAGATAATTTCCCTCAGTCATGGAGACAGATTTTAATTCATGCTTTCCTGAGTTGGAGACCAGGTTATTTGATTCTATCTGCTTCCACTCTTTAACTCATGTAAGCAAAATCTAAAAGCTGCAGGAAGGCTGATGCCAAAAATCAGGTTTTCAGATCAGGGGAAGTCTTTAGTGTTCTGTGTTCAATGGTGTGTCAGTTGTAAACTCTTCATACTGATTTATAAAGCTTTGCATGGCCTTCAGCTGTCTGATGAAACTGTCTTGATAACCACCTACTGTTGCTGCCTTCCCCACCGTCTGCAGGACTGGATTTCACTCTGCCAGTCACAGAGCATTTCGCCATTATTCTTCTGCCTCGTGAAATTCTCTTTCCATGATACGAGCCATCATTCCACTGAGGCTTTGAAAAAGAAGTCTGGTTTTTGGTGGAACCGCTTGACACCGGCAGTGAGATTCTCAGCTGGCGTTCTGTTACCAGTGATGCGAGTGACATAAAGCAGCAGTTTTACCAAGTGGTTCACGACTGCTTGTAAATGTATTTTTATGATCATTTTGGAAGATACTTTTTAAATAGAGTTAATTAATGATGTAATCAGAATAAATTGAAGGCCGGGAGTTGACTAGTTGTGCTTTTCACTGTCATGCTGCAATTTACATGTTGTGGTCTGATTTAGCAGGGATAGCTGCCTCAGTTCTCATCTGTAGGAGAAAAAGGAATATCTGTCTGGATCCTCTGGCTCGAGATGTGCCATGAATGTGCTGTGAGAGTTGGTCAAACAATAAAATGCTTTGGACTGTACTGGGTCTGGTGATCCCCCTGTGAGAGAAGGGTGGGACCCCACAGACGTACCTGGAGTTGCTCTGATAAAATGAGGTGGAGGAAGGCCCCCTGTGAAAGAAGTAAGGGAGTCCATGAGAAAAGCAGAAAGCACAGTGGTTTAGTGCCAGGTCGTGTTTACGGAGAAATCCTTGGTGGTAGTGTATAGGGTGTGCCAGTTAGCACAATCGGATCATGTTGTGTTGCTTGCCAGCTGGCTGTCTGGCAGCAGGACACCATCATTCTGTGTATTGGCTTATCTTCTGTTACCAAAACCAGTATGGACATTTTAAAAGCAGGCTGTTGCTTAAGGAGAATCTAGATAAAATACAGGTAAAACCTCAGTTTTAGAAGCGACAGGGGATTCCTTTTGCTAGTAGCAATTCCAGGATTGTTGACACTAAGAAAACCTTCACGTAAACCTTTTTGCTTAGTTTACAAAAACAGTCACACTGAAATGAGTGGCGTGGGAAGGTGGGGGCCTGGAGCTAGCCCTCACGTTCATCACAGACAGAAAGATTGTATTGGCAACGTGGTACGGGCGTGAACAGGACCAGGGTGATACTCCCACCCCAAAAAACCCCTCCCAAAACAGGACAGAAGCTGAATCCCATGCAAAGAGAGGCAGGATGTGTACTTCGGTGGTTGCTTTCTTGTGGTGTCCTGTTGGCCTGAGCTGTTCCTCCGTGACCGCTCAGGAGGACAGATAATAGCTGGGTTTTGAGGGAGAAATTCAGGCCATTTCTAAAATGTTTTTGTCCTGTAGGCTTTTTCTTGTTCGCAGCACACATTTGCTTTTCCTTCAGTTTGTTGAAAGGAGCAAGTTTGTTTGTGAAAATCTTGTCTGTAAAGAAAAACCCTTCCCTCTCATGTGCTTAATTTTTATCAAGAAAACAGAAACAAGACAAAAGGAAGGGGTTGTTTTTCTGCTGAAGCAGCATATATTGTTTTCGTTAAGGCAAATCCCCTCTTCTCCCATACTAAATGAGAATCTTTAACTCCAAAGAGAAGTGTATTGATTTGTCTCCTACAGTGAAATTGCTGAAGCATATAGGAAATGTGATGTTTGCGTTGTTTTTTTTAAAAAAAAAAAAAAAAATTCGCTTAATGACTCCCTCCCCCCCTGCTTATTCTGGTAACTTAAAGTACAAATTAAAAGCTGGGCTTTTAGCAGGCGCAGTTCTTCCTCAGGTCATGCCAGTTCAGAGCTGAGCATGCAACTCAGTCCCTGAAGTGCAAGCTTTTAAACAGTGTATGCGTAACGTGGAAATGGTGGGACAGCCCTGAGCCCGCCCGGATGCGGCAGGTATCTCTGCCACTTCATTGCAGGTGAGCACACGTCGTCCCAAGGTCCAGTAAACGAGCTCTGCCTCTCCTCGGGGCTTGGTGCCTCTCTGAGGACAGCTGCCTGACTTTGGTCAGCTCAGAGAGGGAACAAAATCCACAGGTTGTTCAGCCAGACTGTTGCGGGGTGCTGGAACGCCGGGAAGGGTTGGGGTCGTGCTGCTCACAATGGGTACAAACAAATGAAACCACTCCTCAGGGTGTGAGCGAGGTGGGTGAACGTCGTAGTCCGGTACTTCTGGGCTCCACATGTGGGCACAAGGTTCTGTCCCAGGAAATTTGGGGGGTAAAACAGAAGATACCTCAGTATGCAGTGATTCACCCTGATAAACTAGGCCACATGCTTTTTATTTTTGAAAATTGGAGTGCTGCCACTGTCAGGGGATGAGGAAGAGGCTAGAGGCCAGTAAGAGAATGACCCACTACGTTTGAAATACCTTTGGCACCGTAATTCCTGTGCAGCAGGCTGCCTTGAGAGATGCTGCATCTTGCAAGGCGGGATGCTGCTCTTGTCTCGCAGCTCTTCCCGAGTTCAGAGCTCAGCCAGCATGGAGGGGAGGTGATGCCTTCAGCAGAACAGAGTGGTTCCCTTCTGCAGGGCTGCTGCTGTTGGGCTCCCAGGACCTCAGCGCTCCACATGAGGTGGGTCTCTGATAGAAGAAAGGGTTTCTTCCAACTCCTTGCTGCTGCAAAGAGATGAGGAAAAGTTCTCGAACATACTGATGATGGGCAGAGGGTCCCTGTGCTGCTGAGCTTGGAGCCCCAATATCGCAGCTCCTTCTGTTTTCTTCTCCACTTAAAGCACCATGTGCAGACAGCTGAAAATGAGATGTTGGAAGCCTAATGGTATTATTGGGTCTGGGCTTTCATCTTGGCTAACTGCCTTGATATCGCGAACAGATTTCCCATTCATGAGATGATGACAATGACCATGACTTCATTTAAAGTTATGAATGTATCCTGTTAGCAATCCTCGAAGCCGTCTGATATCTAAGTTTACATTTTCAGTCAGTTCTTCAGGTACTAGTAGAAGGTGACTGCAAATTCAAATGTCTTAAGAAACCCTCCTGCCAAAAAGTGTCAAAAGGCACCTTCTAAAAAGTCCATCTAACTCCTAGATAGGCTTTTTGCAGTCCTAACATCCCTGCTCCTTTCCCTGGATCTCAGCAGCTTTGCTCTTGGTGCTACGCATTTGTGTGTTCCCAGAGCAGCTCTGCAGAAGGCAAGCCAGGGAAACCCCTGGGGAAGTCACCGGCTAGCAGGGTGGCTGCGAGACGATGGCAGGCTGCAGCCCGAGCTGCAGCTGGTGTTGCAGAACTGAGGCGCCCGGAAAGTTGAAGAAATGGGATACGCCTCTTGTGCACCCCTCGAATGCAGGTGATTGTGTGACAGCAGACCACCAGAACGCAAATTTTAGATGCACAGAGCATCTTCTGGTTAGTATCCAAACTACTTACAATGTGTCGTGTATTTTCCTGTATTTCATCTGTGTCCAGGGTTAGCATTAATATGACTAACTTCCACATTATGCCTTTCATATTACTGGTGAGGAAGATCAGTATTTATTTTCTTCCAACTACAAAATCAGAGCAATTAAGCAATTTTTGGTAACGGTGTACACATATTCCTACTGGCTCTGGTAAGAGTTTGACTGAGGCATGGGAAGGGTGGCCGCACCAGGGCCTCACTTCTGTTAGGCTTTTTCAGTCATAAAGAGCTGCGAGGAGGATTGATGTAATGTAAGCAAATGTGTAAATTAGGAACTATGGGAAGCAAAGTGAGAGGATCGTTGATGTTTGCGTCTTCAGGACGAATGTTCGTACCTCTTCCTGGAGTGCCTTTAATTTATTAGTGTATATTAGCAATGATTCAAAAACTAATAAAGGTTAAAAGCCATCATTAGTGCAAGAATAAGATGCATAAGTGAAAAAGCAAAAGAATGGCAGGAATGAAGAAAACTCAAATACAAAGCAGAAGTAGTGAGCAAAAATATATCTGAATTGAAAGAAGAGGTTAAGAGATTTTAAAAGAAAAGGAACAAAACCCAAAAACCTGAAGAGCAGCTGGTGAGTCCGACTGGGAATGCTGCAAAGCTTAGAGGGGTGTCTGTGCAGCGGCCGTGGGTGGGGGGCCCGGTGACCCAGCAGCTCGGCTGCGTCCCTGCTCGCCCTGGTCCGGGAGCGGGGTGAGGCCGGCAGAGCCAAACCTGGCTGGTATCAGCCCTTGGCTCTGCTCTTCTGCCAGAACCGAAACTGTGAATTGGTTGCAGAGGTTGCTCTGCGCAGGAACGGGTTGTGCAGCGAGGTAGGCAGCTTTCCTCCCACGCAGCTTTGTTTCGTAACTCGGGCTGTTGCGGAGGAGAGGAGCGAGGTGGGAAGGCCCCCGTGCCTGCTGGGCATCCTGAAAAACGACCGTTTTCCTGCTCACTCGCATTTAGAGGAGGCGCAGAAAGGAGAGCGGGCGTTTCGCAGGCCTGGCCAGGGATCTCCTCGGGGTGCCCAGGGTGGCCGTGCTCCCCGCTGCTGCTGCTTGGCCCCGGAGGTACCGCCTGTGCCCCACACTGGTCATCTGGGTGGGGGTATGGGGCGGTATCTTTCAGGTGGCATTCGTAGACACTCACTTTCACTGGAGACCATCTCTAGTACACTTCTTTTTATTCTCTGTTTCTTCAGACTAGAGAACAGCAAACTTCAGGTTTTGTACTGCGTTGTGCAGCTGTGATTCCTAGCTGTTGTTTGGATTCTTTTTCACCTTTGATTTGTTGGATTTTTACAGTGCTCGTTGGTCCTGCTCAGGCAGATAAACCTCTCAGTCTTTCTTTTTCTATTTCTCCTTTTCTTTTATTTCTTTTATTTACACCAGGCTGCTTCTCATAGCACCAATGGGCTGCTCGATAGGCAGCTTGTTCCACCGCTGCCCAGTTCCCGTTAGCTGTAGGTTTTGCTGGCAAGGTGATGTCCTCCTGCGGAGGAAATAATAGGAGAACGAAGCTTGCAACTCGTGCTGTAGTTCTGTTCCTTGAAAAATATAGGTTCCTTTTAACAATTACATATACGTTTTGGGTATATTGAATTTAAGGAAGTACCATTTCCTTTCCTTTATTACATATCCATTGTATTGTTGAATATAAGGAAAATGTAATAGAATTGTCATACAAAAGAGGTGAAAAGGATAAAACAACACCCTTGGTTGCTTTCATGCCCCCCATTCTAAATAGCGAGAGGATCCTGGTTGGTGGGGTGTTTTCCTCCATCTGCTTAGAGCTGTGAAGAACTGCAGTAGCTGTTCAGCTACAGTATTTCAATAGGCTGTGGCGGTTTGCAAAGTGGGCTGGATTTGAGAGTTTAGGTGTTCAAAGTTGGAAAGGCTGGCAGTGATACACTCCACAGGCAGAGGAAGTTACATTTCGTTTTAAAATTAAAGTTGAACAGAAGTGTAGAGCAGCTGGGGGGGAAAAAGAGTAGGGTCAGTTATGTTGGCTCCACAATTAATTTATTTGGGGATGGGGTGGGGGAGGAGGGAAACATGCCTTATGTATAAGAAAATGATGCTTTCTCTGATGTATGCTCAGAGCTCTGCCATAGCAGTGGCAGGAAGCAAAATAATCTGATGCCAGTTGCATGGAAGGGTTGCCGGCTGTATGTTCCCTGTGGAATGATCTGTGTGAAATCTCTTATGTGGCTCTGAATGGCAGCATGAAATAATCTCTCTACTCGGTGATCTCTCAACACAAGTCTCTTGCGTTTCATAAAGGAACTGAGATCTGTGAAATGTGTATTTTTCCTGTCTTACACCTTCCTCTGCTGCTATTTTCCCTTCTTAGTAAAAAACTGTTGTTTAGAAGAGCTGGGATACAAGCTCATCCTTCTGGAGGCTGAATAACACTACTAAAGTTGGTTGGGTTGTTTTGTTTTTTTTTTTTTTTTTTTTTTTTTTTTTTTTTTTTTTTTTTTGCCTTAATAGGTAGTGGGAGAAAAGGCAAATGAAAGTAAACAACTCATTTGTCTTTTCAGTGTAACCTTAGCTCTGGCTCCATTCCTTTCTCATCTTTTTTTTTTTGTCTAACACATCACACTTTATATCCTTATTGTTTCAGGCGCAGAAGACACTCTTTACAACTTGTGTTAAATACAGGCTTTATTGAGATTGTCGTTAGTAGGCTCTAATTAAGCTCCTGTATTAAAAAAGCAATACGCTGGGCGCTCGGGCTCCTTTCCGTGGATGGGTGCTGGTGGGATGCAGAGCACCGGCACCTGTTGCCGCCATCCCTGGGGGCACGCAGCGCTTGTGGCGAGGGGACCCTCCGCGCGCAGCGGCGCAGTACATCATCTAGACCGTTCTCTCTCTCCTCCTCTCTCCCACAGGCACGCACACGTAGCTAGAGAGCTCTGCTGTCTGCCGCTTCTGCTTTCTGTTGCTAAGTGAACAGCTCTGGCTCGCACACGGAGCGGAGCCAATAGCATCCTGACCTCCGAAGGCTGGTAAAAGCTGAAGAAAGGGAATCCAACGGTGCCGTCTTTTCTTTGCTCTCCTCCCACCCTCCTTTCACAGGGAGGTGGGGAGGGGAGAGAGAGAGAACACAGGATGGTGGAGATAATTCATAATAGCCATTCATGTTCTGGAGATAAACGCAGTAATACCTGGGGAGAGAAAGAGAATATGATGCTCCTTTGTATTTATACTCACACACAGGCAGAGATGTTCTTCCTTGTGCTGTGAGCTCCAAGCTGTGATTAGAAAATGAGTAACACTGTGAAGTTGTTTTGCTGTGATCTTCATAGCTGTTAATCTCCTACTAATCACTGGATACTGGAGTATATTGTGAGGCTCGTCTTTCCCTCAGAAAACCAGAGAAACACTGAGTGCTCAGGGCTCCAGCCTTCCCCTCGCTAATTATGACACATTTATCACCTTACAACTATTGTTTCCCTGCTCTCCTTCATGAGTATTTGGGGAGGGGGAAGTTCTTGTGTGATTTTTGCAGTCCCAATGAGCAAACTGCCACACGGTCAGTAGCTATAGGAACTGGCCATCTTGTGGTTGTATTTTTGTAAAAAGAAATAGGTTATGGCTCAGTTCTCACTAACAGAACACAGGATTTTTGCAATTCAAGTGATAAGTTAAAGCTTGTTCTTGGTAGTTTAATGTTCAGTGTTAACCTGCTGTGAAGTCTTCCTGTAGGTTATTTTTCTTGCATTTGAAGTTCTCCCTGTTTAAATATGTGTACATCTTGATCAGAGTTTTCTAAGCACGGCAAAGAAGTGAGTAATTTTTTTTTTTCTGTGAACCATCAGCGCCAGTGACAAAGTGCCAGTGTAAAATACTTGTGTTTGCCCTGTGGCTGGCTTGAGTCTGCTGCTGTACGTGGGGAATACAGGAGTTTCCTTGCCTCTGAGCAGCGATGGGGATGACTGCAGTTTGTTCTGGATCTGGAAAGATAAGATGCAAGCTTCTTGTTAAGGGTAAATGAGAGAAGCATGTTCAGCAATTGTTGATTGGGTGCCACAGCATCCACGTTTCTCCAGCTGTAGATCTCAAGAGAAGGGGTGGGTAGGTAAATGATACCTGTGGAGGGACAGTCCTTGGGTGGGGTGAATCTCCCTTCAGAACTGGTGATTGGACCTGATGAGCAGACTAAGCCTGTGAAACTCAAATATACCATTAAAGAAATTAGATTTTTTTTTTTTTTTTACAAAGATTGTACCCATAAATGACAATTGATCCACTTAAGCCACATCATGATCGTTAACAGACAGTTAATTGATGGCTCTGAGCAGTAGCTGTGAAGAGTTTCCTGATAATCTAAAAGGACCAGCGTAGATCTCTCTCTTCTTCAGCTATCAGCAGAAGATGGTGAGCAAACAGTGAAGTGCACAACATAACCTGCAGGTTGCAGGTGATGCTGTAAAACCTGCAGATGGGACCGAAGGACAGTTGGGCTTTTCCCATGGTGCTGGAGTGGCTCTGCTTCGGCATCTCTGCCTGCAGCGCGAAACCCAAGGCAGGGTGGTGTTTGGTGAGGGTGTCGATGACAAAGCAAGGATTTGGGGGCAAAGACTGCTAAGGAAGGGAAAAGCCTGAAATTTTAACGAATCCATGTGGTCAGCAGTGCTTTGCTGGGCGTTCCTCTCAACCAAAGATTGCTTTGCTTACAGTCAGGTATCTCGTGAATCACTCGTGTCTTTTGCCTTGGCATGTCACAGCTGCCGCTGTGTCACCGAGCATGGACGTGACACTGGCCCTTTCAAGCCAACAGAAGCTGTCTGGTTGTAAGTGTCTGGCAAATTTGTTCAGTGCTTTGCAGAACTAATACCGTGCTCGCCTCTTTAACCCTGCTGACTACTGTAAAAGAGTGATAAAACTTGGAAGAGCTTGCCACAGTCAATAATTTTGCGTTGTACAATGAAGTACAATGCTACAGCTGTCACCTTTAATTAACAGATGACACGTTGTCAATCCGCAATTGACAATCCAATTTTAATTTCCAGTTTTGAACAACTCCCTCTGCAATATTACCAGATTAACTGCCCTTACATAAAAAATTAATTTACATAACAGCACGAAAATGTACTTTGATAAAAAAAATTAGTTCTGATCCACAGGTTTCAAGAAAACAAACAGAACAACTTGGGGTAGTCTCATTTGTGTCTCTGTTTTCAGAAGTGTCTTTCTTCCCTCATGCAAAGCCTCAGCAAATTGTGAAGGGTGCCACAGGTACCTGAGCCCGCAGCCAAGGCTGGGGGAGCGTTGTTGGATGAAGGTGTGAGTTTTTCTGCTAGACCTGTTAGTTTTACTGCCTTTGTAAAATTCCCATGAAGACTGGGGGTTCCCTCCCCCCCCCCATATTTTGCAGATTAATTTTAATTCTCTTGTACAAAAGTCACTGTGTGCAAACCCATTTGTCTGTCTCAGCTGTCGTGTTGTGTGGTGTTCCCAATGTGCCTGTCACCATGGCATCTAAGCACTTTTTAATACCTTCCATCTGAAATTTGCTGCGTGTTTCAAGCTTAACAAAGCTTTGATAAGAGGAAGGACTACGGAAGAAATAACAATTTGAAAGAGTAGTTAGAGAAGAAAAATAGGTTCAGGTCATCCTAGTAGTTACGATACTCCTTCCTTCTCCACGGAGGATTTATACAAATGAAATTTTGGTGTGCAAACTAAGGCCGACTTTTGTCAGTTCAATTCACCTTCTGAACCTGGAGTTTATTGATTGCCCTGTCACTTCCCATAACTGCACCGTTCCCTAATCTCTTCTGCCCTTTTCCCTCTTTTTCTGCCCCAGCACAGCTCACTCAGGCTTTGTTTGTGTTGGGCAGGTCTGCAGTGTAAATAAATTGATGTATCAATAGCTGCCCCTCTGTCGACTTTTCTTACAAGCGCCCTTCTGACACGACACGAAACTCCAATTGTTGCAGTTGGGTTGGCAATTAACTGCAGTTAGGCTAATCTGGAACACGGCCTTGCAGCGTGCCGCTTGGAAGACTTTTCACTGATGTAACTAAATCAACTGGGGTGCCGGTGTTTTTTCTTTTGTAGCAGCAACGGAGAGACGTGAGGTTTGAAAACTTAGCATTGGGTGGTTTGGTCTGTGAGCTCGGGGTGCTGGCGTTCGCAGTGCCCTCCCGGTGCGTTCAAGACTCCGACAGGTCAGCGGTCCTGTGGCTGGTGGGTTGGCTGCGGTGGTCCTCGAGTCCCCTCCTCACTGGCGCTGTGGGCCGGCTGATCTGAGGGTACGCAGTTCCCCTTGGCTTTACGGTTGATGCGAAGGACTTTGGGGGGCGATCCCTTTGAGATCGGAGCGCGTTGGACTACACCTTTGCAGACGTGCACGTGCATTCACACGGAAAGTACTCTCTGTCCCAAAAAGTCTATCTGGGAAAAACAAATATTGACTTCCCCTTGCCTTGCACGTTACCCAGGTGGTTGTTTCTGACCTGCCAGGCTGGAAGTTAAGCCACTTTCTGTAAAGTCAAAAGAATATAGCTAAGGTGAAAGCAGAGAAACAGGCTGGCTTCTGTTTTGCCCTCCTAGCATTCAAACCTCCAATGTGTAAAGAGGAATCTGTTGTTGTGTAACCGCTGCCCCTGGTTACTTTGAATTTACGCAATTCCTGTTGTCTGGAGAACTGCAAATGCCTTAAAGACTATTCTTGGTGCAGGAGAGTTAATTTCAAGACATGAAATAAGTGTATGGATTAGAATGTGATATAAAATCATCTGTGGCTCTTAAAATATTTAACAGCATAAAGTGGATCATTCCTCCCCGCTTTTACACAACTGTGTAGAATTCCTATAGTGTCATACGCTCGCTATTAATCACACAGATAGAACTGTCATCTTCGTGGGCTCCGCTGGAATTGCTAAGGTGCCCTCTGCAGAAGATACTGTGGCTAATGTTCTCATTACCAACTAATTGGCTAAAGAGACTTCTCTCACATTGCATTTAGTCTGATTGATAGTTTTCTATCACCTGATGGGTGGAATGGACAGCCAAACCAATTATTACAGCAAAGACTGCTGGATAGCCAAAGAGTTCAGGCAGAGACAAAAGACCCTTCTAAGATTATGTCTCGTCAGTGCCGGCTGAGATTTTGTTAAACTATTAAATGGTTTGAGGTTTGGGTGTTTTTATTTTTTATTTTTTTTATTTTTTTTAAAAGCACAATTCAGAATGCCTTGAAACTTCTGCAAGTCGGGCAACCCCTGTCCTGATTTGGGGTTGTGGTGTTAGCGCTCTGACATTAAGTGACCTTAAGTGGGTGTGGAGGGTTAAAAACAAATGGAAGCCTGGTGAGGCGTTAACAGACCGTCTTCTGGAGAGATTTATATCTGAATGAGCCTTGTGATTCATAAGTGCCGGGGTATGTGCTATTTAGATAGTAACCCTTAGACACCGGCATTATTCAAATTCTTTTTGTGCTTATTTTCCTTTCATGTAGCTCTAACAGTTTTGAAGGAGTGTTTGTGCAGTAATTGAGATGGAAAAGGTTTATTTTCTTCTTTGTAGTGAGCGCTTTAATTTTTGCAATCTTTGCTTGCGATGAAAAGGCAGTTTCTTGGAGAAAGGGAGAGCGTCTTGTACAATTCTCTCACAGGCCTTGTTTCCAGCACTTTGAGAACTTTCCCTCTTTTTCCAGGCATCAGTGGCAAAGCTAAAATTCCTCCTCTCTCTGCCCGGGAAGCCAGGATGGGCTCTGGAGTGTGGGCTCTGCTCCGTGGCTGACCCATGGGCTGCTGCCGCTGCCGCCCCACGAAGCGTGGTGTGGCCGTGCCTCCAGCCTGCCGTGGACAGAGCCACGCCAGGAGCAGCCCAGCTCTTTTCCTGGGAATCGTGTTAATGGCAACATCCTGAATGGGTGCATCAGACACTTCTATTTTGACCCCCCTCTGTAGGAATTTTGCTGCAGAAGGGCTGAAGAGAGCAGAAGGGCTGGTAAGAATCCATGTCTCCTGGAAGCCAAGATCTGCCTCCCTGGCACCGTGCTCCCCATGGATTCTGTACAAACACGGTCTTGGAGAGTTGGCTGGGAAGCTCACCTCTAGTAATGCATTGCTTTCTTTTTTTAAAGTCAGTTCATTTGTGGCAGAATGATTTTAAATAAGCCTTCCTTGCTTCATTAAAACTATAATGAGAACCAGAAGAAAAGAAATTCCTTAAATAAGGGCAGGTGACACAGGAGGACCTGAATTCCTTTTCATATACAACATGGAAAGCACATGCATTCTGTATTCCCTTTTTTCCCCTTTAGTGTATATTCTTATTCCTTCACTGGGGGGACAGCAGGGAATGTCAGGTAGAGAGTTTGGGCTCTGTCCCAGGGAGTCTGTAATCTGAATGGATGGGGAGAAATGGGAGAAGAGGCAGAGAAAGAGAAAGGAGAGGGTTACTGGGAGAAAATCACGTGGCTGTGTGCACGCAAGTGCATGGATGGTGGTTTCTTTAGGTGGGTAGTTACTGAGAGCGTATAACGCAGTGCTTAAAGGGCGCTCCAAGAAGGCGGAGAGGAGCTAAGGGAAAATGGTGCTGGACCATTGAATCGTCTTTCAATCTCGCCATGTACTTTGGCTCTGCGTGGCTGGCCCACAAATTATATCTTTGGGCTGTCGCAGTCATGAAGCAAAAGCAGCACCGGGCACTGCTGATCTCCAGCTATTTTGAGAAAGACAAGTTTTAAGCTAAGCACTTCTTTCATCCCCGGTTGTTACTGACTGACAAGGACGATGGGAGCTGGAAGCATTCTCGCCCTGTTTTTTGGGTAGCAGTAGCTTTGTAGAGAGTCTGCAGCCTCCCACACGCTGGGAAAAGCCAGGGAACATGTAACTCAACGTGACACGGGGCTTGTTTGTAGTGCAGAATGTGTCCTCTTGCATTAGTACGTGGATTAATCGAGAGCCAGCCTCGGAAACGTCACGAGCGTGCACGCGAAGTGTCGATGCTTTGTTATTTAGTGAATATACCAGCTAAAGGGGACCAAAGGGGTAAGTGCAGTTAGAGCCCCAAGAACACCAAAGTATTGCAGCGTTACAGTGACAAACCACTTAGAAATGCAGTGAGCCTCGTCTCGTAATTCCTTATGCAGTTTGCTCCCTTGCATAGACAGGCTTTGTTTCTTGCTTCAAAGTTCATTTCAGTTCATTCTTGAACATAATGCAGCTCCTCATAGGCTCCTCAATAATAAATACATCAGAATAAAACTTTAATGAAAAAATAGACAGTATTCTGATCGAAATTAGACCAAAGCATTTGCTTTCAAGCTCAAATGGGGGAAATTCGGTGTTAAACTTTATTGTTCTATTAGCATTTTAATGAAAAGACTTTCCAGGCATTCCCTAAAGGTAAAGAAATGAGCTGTCTCTTAAAAGCGGTATTTTATTAAGAGATGCAACCCAAGATGCAATAATTGCACTCCTGGGTAAGGAAAAGGATGGTTTAGGCCAAGGCTGAAATTACAGTCAGCAAAGAAGTACACATTTGCTTCTTTCACCCGCTAATAATGTGTGATCTTCCACATGCTTGCCATAGCCAGCTCAAGTGGGGGTTTTCTTCAGCATGAACATCTGCTGCTCATTGTTCTCGGTGAGCCATCCCAACTTTTTTCTTTATTTTGAATTTTATTTTCAAAGTTGCATTGTAAGTTTCTGTCCAGCCTGCCTTCATTCTAGTGTATGCAGCCCTTCATTGTAGACAGGATTAGGCTGCGTGTGAAGAATTATTCAAGGTTTCACGACATAAATCTTCTGGGAGATCTTGAAGTGCCAACCGCCCTGATGCTCCCTCCAGACAAAACAGCATGCCTCTTCAGCCCCAGTGCAGCGCTGGAGCTCTGGCTTGTGGAGCGGCCCCAGACTGCGGCTGCAGCATCCCAGCGAACGTCCCACCTGCCAGGCACGGAGGGAGCTGCTGCCTGACAGTTCCCGAGGTTGAATCCAGAGGAGTAATGCTGAGGGCAGGTGACCTTTCGCTACGTACTCTGTGCTTGCCCTGAGGCGAATATAATAGTTTTTACTTTGCGTGTGCTTGTCTTGTAATTGTTAATTGTGTGTATTTTCTGTCACAATTAATTAAAAATTAGTGGAACAGATAATGATGTCCTCTTTGGGACATTTGGGCTCTGATTCAGACCTGTGAACTCTATCATTCATTTCACTCCAGCTCATACTGGGTCAAGTTTGGTTTTAAAATAAGTTTGTTAATGGCTTGTTTTTTGTTTTTTTTTTTTTTTTTTTTTTTTTTTTTTTTTTTTTTTTTGTGTAGTTACATAAACTGAAGATCTGTAGGACCTGCCAGTGCCCATAGGATGGGGTCCAGTGCTCTTAGTACATCTGCCATGTACTGAGCGTTCCTGGAATAGTGTGAAAATGCCTGTCGTTGGGATGCACAGCTCCTGTCTTCAGTAATCTCAGAATGAGCAAATACTGTTCTTGATAAAAAATCAAATCAGGTGAAAATAGACCCAGCAGAAGTAGGCATGCAGAGAGCGAGAACATACTAGCACTGAAAATTACTTGAAAATAATTCTCTCTTTCAAAATATTTATGTAAGAATTAGGTTATCCTCCCTTCACGTTTGTGATCAGACTTTGCTGTCCTCTTCTTCAGTACAGATTTACAACTGTGTCCTTACCTACAAGGCAAGTTCCTTGGGCTTTTGGCTGCAGTCACTGTTCTGCTTTCATCTTGTACCCATCTGCACTGCTGTCAACAGTGGAGGTCCTACTTTTGGACACTTGTTCCTGCTGCTTTCTCATGCCAGCACCAAATCTCCTGCAGCCACATGGTAAGCTGGCTGCTAGGGTTGATCCAGCAGAAAATAAACTGATAAAAACATAATCCAGACTTGTACCGTACTTGTAACGACATGATCTTGTGATGGGTTGAAACAGTTGTATGATGGCACCTGTACACTGTGAAAACATGGATCTATATCTGGGTCCTAGTCTCTGCGTTTGAAAATTTAATAGTAGCTCAAGGATTGGCATCACATTCTCAAAGTAAACCCCAAATGGCAAGGTCCCTTCCCCAGAAAGCTGGCACTCTGAATTACAAAGTCAGTCAAAAAGTGTGGGTGATCGGATATTGTCAAAGACCATGGAAATACAGAGATAACCCTTGTGTAAACACAAGGACAACTCTCATTTTGCTTTCTCTTTAATTTTAATAATACCTTGGTTTGAGTTGTTGTATATATTTCCTTGTAGGCAAGAGGTAAGAGAATGGATAGCTGTGGAAGACTAATGAAGAGAGCAGAGAATTAGCATGGCTTCAAAGGCAGGGAAAGGGTGAGCAGGTGTCTTAACTTGCTGGCTTTTCCAGTCATAAGACACCAAGTGAAATGTTGTGCTGTCGTGAGTTGAAGAAGGATGTCTTATTGAACAGGCAGAGATGGCAGCAGGTAAATACGAAATGAGGATGGAGCTGCAGGACAGGCACCCCTCTAGCAATACAGCCTGCTAGCTCAACTGCTCAAAGTGGGTGCAAGAGGGGCCTTAGAAGTGTTTATGGTTGCAGTGAACCAAACCTGAGAACCCACACAAGGTCCTGAAGGGCAGGGCAGGGTGAGAAGGATCGGAGCACAATCTTGGCAATAGGACAAAAGCTCTGGTTCATCTTCAGGACAGTTTTTGAAGTAGAAGGCGAGGAATGGAGGTGGAAAGGAAGGCAGGATTTAGGCTGTAACCAAATATATAACTCTGTGGGGTAGGAAGGTGGAGCATTTATCCATTGATGGATTAAATTGTAATTTTTCAGTAGCAGACAACTCCTGTTCTTGGCAGATGTGGACAGTTTCGTACTTTTGTGTTCAAATGTTTAGTTTTTGATAGCTACTCTACCTTGAATGTTGCCCACGTTTGGTTACCAGGGTACATCCCTTCTAGAGGAATCCTGGGATCAGGAACTGGTTACTTCTCTGTTGAGAATGAAATATTGTTTGGTGATGGCTAAATGTGAGCTCAAATCTCCCTCTGGGGGAGAATGGGGGATTTCAGCAGGAGGCTCCTGCCAGAAGTCTGGCTAGTTGAGCAGGAGGATGCCACCGGTGTGGGACTCCTCTTTCCTTGCCTCCGTGCTTTGTAGTGCCTGATCCTCTGCAGCGGAACAAAAAGCTCGGGTGGTGGCTGGGACGTGGCTTGCCAGCGCTTTGCAGGGTTGAGTGTTGTGAGGGGGTTTTGGGGGGAGTTGGGGCTTCTGGCTGATTTGAGGGAAGGCGAGAGAAGCAGCTGCGAGAGGACAGCACATCTCCTCTGAGCTTATTCAAAATGTCTGGGGCTCGCTGCTCTGCTCGTCAGTCTTTTTCAGGAAGGTGTGAGAGAGGAGCCACCTTGAAAGCTGCTCTTTGTTTTCTTGTCTCCAGGTAGTGCACGTCCAGGACGAGGGCTGGGTAAGCTGACCACTGGCCACGGGCCGTGGGCTGCGGGGTGACTGGCAGGCTGTGGGCAGTGGTGAAGCCTTACCATGGGATAGTTACACATTTTTCCACACTTCTCTGTGACTTGGGCCGATGCTGTGTATTAAACAAGTGAATTACAGTGGTGGTGTAGCTCACGTACAGATTTAGTCTTTTTTTTGGCTGCTTAAAACAATCAGCTTTTATAATCAGTTTTAATACAGTTTTTTTTTTTTTGTCAAAAGTCATCATCTGATACAGGGATTTGTTGCTGCTCTTTGTGTGGAGAGTGATGGTAAGGAAGTGTTTGATAGCGGGGACGGTCTGTGAGGGCTCCTGTACAACTATTTAAAACAACTTCTGTTGCTGTAACAGTTTAATTTGGGAGAAAAAAAAAAAAGTTTGTCTCATAATAGATTATACTTTGCATGCAGCTTAAACCTTTCAAAGAACAGGCAGGGAAATTATATGTGGTGAGAGTCAGTATTTAGACCACAGCTACATCTCTAGCAAACTAAAATACAGCAAATCAGCACCTCTGAGGATCTGTGCTCAGGCCTGCTCAGCATCATCTCCTTCACTTTGGAAGGGGTATCTCACCTCTTCCTGCCTCGGTTTCCTTCTCCATGAAGTCTGAAGACGAAGTCTGTGGTTTGTAAGGCTCCCTGGGGCTTTAATGGGAATGGAAAAGAGTTTCTAGCAGGGAGGAGATAGAGAAGGCGGCCTAGAAAGAAAGCTGGTCTTGCCAGCAAGGGAGGGAAAGAATGAGCAGGATAGCAAATACCTGGGCGTAAGAGATGCCTCCGTGGGGGAACAGGTGGGACACAAGAGGACAATGTGCGTGGTCCCCAGACCACGGTACGCACTGAGGAGTAAAGAATAACACAGTCTTATCAAGCAAGTTAAACAAGGCTTTTTAATGTCACTTCTCAGACTAAACAGAATGGGGAGGAAAACCTCTCTGAAAGAGGAGATAGAAGGGAAATGGATGCTTTCTGCAGCTCACACTGTTTAAAGGAAATAGGAATTCTGGCTTAAAAATCAAATCTATTGCAAAAGAGGTATTTAGATTGATTTATCTGTAATTTACAGAAAATAATAAATTGGTGGTTTACTTATTGCGTTTTGTGAGGAACGCGCACAACTGTTGGGCTAATGTAAAAATGGCATTTCAGTAATAATTATGGATATCTTGCTTCAGCCTCATTTAGAAACATGTAATTGAAGTGATAGATAGATAGATGTAGTGCATATAAATAGTTTGGGTTTGCTAATGTAATAATAAGCAGTTCTCTCACTCTCTTTTTCTCTAGTTTTTCCTTTTCCTACATGTTTTTGCTTCTCCCCTCACTCACCCTTCCCTGCTGCTGACCAGGAGCATTCCCAGAGCATGCCCCACCACACTTTTATGGTTTTATGCCCTGGGAGCACAGTCCGTCGCTGCTGGGTGGGTGTCACGAGTGCGTAGCAGCTGAACGGCGCAGATGTACCACAACAATACAGAGCTGTAACGGGCTGGGGAGGACGTGCCTGGCCGGTGGGTGGGTGGAAGTGCAGCTGGGTGAGGGGCTCCACACTGGTGGTGAACTGGTGGGAGGGGATGAAGGCCACCGAGAAAGAGGGGTGGAGGAGGCAATGCCGTGTGTCCCAGATTGGTAAAATCGGTGTAGTGCATCTCGATGATGAAGAGCGTAGTGACAAATGGTGCAAGTGATGAGGAGTAAAAGGATAACGTGTACATACGTACGTACGCTATGTATGCTAACAAAGTACAGGGAAGGAGGAGCAACTAGGAATGCGAAACTATGGGTACAGCAGTGCTGTACTCCCCTGCAAACAAACCTCTTCAGACAGGTGACTTTCCATGTATAAGTTCTACCATTGAGATCTCCCCAGACATTAGAAAACTCCCAAGTTCACAAGTTTTTGCACTTGCAAAATCAGGGTAGATGACTACAGGCCTGCCAGCTCTGTGTACCAAGAGAGCGTGTTGAGGCCGGCTGAAGGCAGAAGGCACGACAGGGGCTGGGGAGCTGCTGAGAAAGGCTGTTTTGTAGGCTGTCCGCGGCACTGCCTGAAAGGCTGTCTGGGCCCGTAGCATCTGCAGACCCTGTCAGTGTGTTCCTGCTGGTTTTGGGGTACCTGATGTCTTTTTTTCACTGATCTATCAGGGAAACTCTTAGCTTCTAGCTTCCTCCTACTCTTAACATCTGTCTGGCAATGACCAGTCATCAGGTAGCCACAACCTGTAGCACTGACACTGCATAAACATTCCTGAATGTTTTCTAGTGACTTCTGTCCAAAAAAAAAGCTTTGCTCTCTCGTAAAGTTCTGATGAAGTGTGTTGCCACGTAGTGGTTTTCTATTTTATAAAAATCCTCCCCCCTCAGCATCTTTCATTTTGTTTTGTTGTGTGTGGGCAGGTTAAGGTCCCAGTGGTTGTTATGTGATTTTTGATTTAACTGAGCAAATGTAAAGTGTCCAAATATTAAACTGAAGGATGAAATGGACCTGAACAAGTTTATAACGGCTGGAAACTAACACTTGTCCCCATCTATGAGTAGTGAAATGGTTGCAGGTGAAATCTGTGTGTGACAACGTGCTCTTTATAACAATGCCCTCCCCCGTTACATCTGCAAGGAGGATGAAAAGTCTTCTTCAAAAGTTTGGACAAAGTACAAGCAACGTAACAGCACAGCACTTTCATTTTTGCTGTTGAAAGCATTTGTTAATGTGACTTTTGCTCTTCCCTGTCATTGGTGGGCAGTGTTTTCAAATATTGGCAGTGTCTTCAGTAGTTTATTTTGAACTGCAAAACTAGTAACCTCTTGGACCTGCCAATGTCAAGCACTAGCTTAGAGGTCTGCTAGGGAAATATTGAACGTGGAGTAACACAGAGCGTGAGGTGGTCTCAGGGCAGTATTTCATGTGTAGTAGATCTTGTGAGGGGGGAAAAAGGAAGTTCTAAAATATTTATTCTTCTTAATTACAGAAAAAACTTGGTCAATAGGATTTGTGTTGTTTTCTGTGATGTCTTGGGTTTTTTTGGGGGTTTTTTTTTTTTTTTTTTTTTTTTTTTTTTTTTGATTAGTTTCACCTGCAGGCTTATTGGTTAGTAACTCTAGGTAGACAAGCCAGATCAGGCGTCTGGTGCAACCTCTTTCTACTCTTGCTGAAATAAATGGCAAAGATGATTTCCACTGGCTTCACTGAAAGTGTGATTGAACCCCAATTGCCTTTTGAAAGTAGTGGCCAAAAAGATGTGGTGGAAAGAGAGGTGACTGTAGATTTTCTGAGTGGGCACGTAGCTCATTTATGTGGAGTGGAGCAAATAAAACTGGGAGGTGGGTCAGCATTTGAGATCCAAGTAATTGGGTACGGTAAGTGTGGAAAGCGTGACTTACTTTCCTCAAGCGGTGAAGAACATCCCCTTCTCTCTTGGCTTCAGAGCAAGCTGAATAGTTTTCCTAATGCATCAATTTCCCAGACCAAAATTATCAATGAGAGGTTATAGGTGGGAAAGGAGGGTAAAACAGAGCATTTAAAATGGGAGGAGACTGAAAATGGACATTCCAGGGGCAGATGTCTGTCCGTAAGGATATTGTAGTGTGGTGGGTGGGAAGCTGCCTTAGTGCTGCTGTGCGACTTGCCAGCTTGTAACTGTGGCACCTTTGGAAACCCCTGATTGAGGTACGTGTGCATGAAAATGATGGCTCCATGATGTGTGTGGCTTGGGGTTTTTGGTTTGGTTGTGGTTGGGGTTTTTTTGTGGGTTTTTTTTTTGTTTTGTTTTGTTTTGTTTTTTTTGTGGTGGTGATTTTTGGGAGGTTTGTATGTGTTGGGGTTTTTTGTTTGTTTGTTTTGTTGGGGTTTTTTTATTAAAAAAAAAACCACCCAAGAAGAAGAGCTGTACATCGCACCCCTCTTGCCAGGGTTACGTCCAAGCCCCTCGGTAAGATAATGACAGCCCTTTTATGTACAGTGTCACAGTTTCTTTCATTCTGTGAGCAGAGCTGGTTATTCAATTTCAGTGTCCACTAAAGCAATCTCCAAAAGCAGTTAAAATAAAACTCATTACAGTGTGCATGTGATACGGTATGTTTAGAATCCTGAGAATGTGCTGCAATAAACTTTCACTGGCTCTCCCTCTCCACAGCAGCAGATAACAAAATTTACATTTCCACTGTGTATAAGGAACTGAAAAGATGAATCCCTGCAGACTGGAGTCTGAGGACCATTGTTTCTTTGTCTGCTGAGAAGTAGTTATTATTTATTTGTGAGAGAAATCCAGAAGTCGCTTTCAAAGGTGAACTCTTCTGTATTTCTTGAAGATGGAAATGAGCATTCTGTGACTGACAAACAGCTGAGTTTTCTAACAACACAGATTCTCCCCCACCCCCGGCTTTATTTTACTGCTCAATTTTTCTAAGCAGCATGAAAATACCTTTGGCCTCTTTTCCCTGTTCCTGGGATGCGTTATCCTTCCCAGAGGTTGGGCTGGTGTTTGTATAAAGCCACTTATGCAGGCAGATCTTGCCTAGTGAAATACGGCCATGGCTGAGATAGCACAGCCCTCGTTAATACTTAACGTTGAGTAAACACGGCAGGTCATAGCCATCGTTATTACTTACGTCCAAATGTAGTGCAGCATCTTTAGCTGACAGAGGTCAGGTGAAAAACAGGTCTGCTCTCTGTGAGAGGGGAAATTTTTCTTTTTAATTATTTTTTTTACTCTATAAAAGACACAGCAACACTGGATTCCCAGACACTTTGCCTAAGCAGACTGTACTGCCTGGGTGTTCTAATTACCAGTGGAAGTCAGAACCCCTGGTGCCCCAGTTCATTCTGGAGGCTAGCAACCAGAGCTATTTGGAAGGGGCAGAAGAGGTAAGGGGATGGCCTGGTTTGATTTGGCTGGAATCTTGTTTGGTTTATTTGTACGGTGCCGTTGCTTCTTTGTGCGCCATCTCTTCTCCCAGTGCACGATAATCTCCTCCTTTGTTTTGTTACCTCGTGGATAAGGGTGCTGCACTTTGACATCACTTGCCTCCTAGAAATGTCGGCTTTTGTTGTCACATTTGCAGAGTTTGTGACAGCTGTTTAAAAGAGAACTTTGCAGAATAACAGCCACAGGAACTTAAAGTATCTGTAGTGAAGCGCCTTGGGTTGGGTTGTTTTTTTTTTAATACTTGTTTCAGCACACTGAAAAACACAGGTCTCTGGTGTGGTATGTGTATCTTGGCTTTCCATAAAATCCAGTCTTGCTCAGTAGAAACCATTAAAAATACAAAGCTGCTGTTCCTCCTTCTGTGCCTAACTATCCCCAAAAAAACGAAGTGCCAGCCCCACAACAGAGGTTTTGTCCTGGCTATGGAGCAGACCAGCGAGAGAAAAAAAACAGAGTGCCATCCCCAAGGCCCCTTGCAGACGTTACTGTTCTGTTGCAAACCTCCACCTTCAACAGAGTAGAAGTTTGATGCGTGCAGAACTATGTTGCTAGCTGCTAGCCACCTATCAGAGGTGGAAAAAAAATTTGGGGTGTGCTTAGGACCTACTTCTGCAGGTATGTGGCTTCTTCCAACTTGTAGGCCTGTCAAGGGAGAGCATGCCTAGGGCTAGGCCTTGGCCTAACTGCACTTCAGGACCCTTTCAGATAAAGGTTTATGTATGATTATTATAAATTATTTGTTTGAGTTCTGCATAAATACAGCTAATCAAGAGGGGGATCTGGGCTGCTGGCTTGCAGGTTTTCAGGGAGCTGCTTTCTGTGCTTTCCGGCCTCATTTAAAAAGTCTTCTCCAGCTCGCGGTTATGAGCATAATCTTCCAAATGTGCACGGAATCTAAATTGGCGCAGAGCAACTTGTCAGAGTCGGCACCCAGTCTGCAGCAGGAGCTCAGGGAGGGATGTGAACCGCCTTTGTTCTTTGCAGTGGGGGTGTGAATGCTGAAGTTTATGATAATGCAGTTGCCAGCATTGTTAATTATTCCACTGGAGGGAAGGAGCTGGAGAGTCTGCACAGTTTGCTATCAGTAAGGGTCTTGTTTCGGCGTTCCAGCTTGGCGTCTCAAACAGGTGGTGTCTGGGAGAGCCCTGCTTTCCTGGGGGTTGGGAGTACGCAAGGGTGCCGGAGAGGGGCTCTTCTCAGTCCCTGGTTTGTGTCCTTCTCATTCTTCTTTGATACAAATAGGATTCTTCAGGAAACCTGGACGAGCAAGCTCTCAATCTTTAGGATGTTAAAGAATTTTTATTTTATTTTATTTTATTTTATTTTCCAGTGGATCCTCACAATTGTGGCGCTCATTAACCTGAATGGCTCGATTAGCCAAATGCTGCCAATGCTGCTACTGCTGTCACTGTTGCCACTTCAAAAATGTGTTTCACGCATATGCTTTAAAATGTGCCACTTCTGTTTATCTCTGAGGAGAGAGATCAGCCATATATGTAAAAGATATAAATTTACATCCTTGCAGTAGTAACTGAGATAATACTGACTAGCACCTGCCATAACACAAACCGTCAGTAGCTTGAACAACGATGTGTGCCTGAAGTATTTGGAGGAAGAAGCTTTGACTTAGGGTGAGAGGGTTACCGTAATTAGCAGAATGAAATTCATGTGCTTCTCTCTGTCATGATGTTAATGAATATTTTAAAGCCCATTTTGAAATGGCTTTATAGAGGTCTGGATTCAAACTTGTTGGTTTCATGCATTTTATCTGTCATGTGTTCCCATTCAGACCCTCGGCTGAGATGTTCCATCTTATTTGCATTGTGATGCCTGTGCTCAGAACAGTGCAGTTGCCTCTTGGTTCAGGGGGACGGGCAGTGATAAAGAAAAGCCCAGAGCTTGGGCGTAGGGCATGACTCTGCAGGCTGATTGTGAGCATTACTTTTATGTGGGGTCTGATCAAAATTGGGCTTTCTTTTATCCAGTTTCACAACATGATCTTAGTTCTGGGGGTCTTGGCAATTATCATTGTTGGGTGACTGCCTGCAGCATTAATTTATTTAGTTTATCCAGTGAAGCTGTAAAATTAGCATATTCAAAGTAGCTTGTGTTTCAGGTTTCAGAAGACATGCTGTATAATTTGTGTGTTTGATACGTGATTTCTCCATATCTGACCAAGAAGGCAGAATGCATATGGTTTGTTGGGATTAGCTTTTTCACTCTCTTTCTTAGAAGAATAAATAAAGCCACCCCTTTTTGTACCTCGGTACTGTTCTGTATCACCAGCCTCTCCCAAAGTGATCCAGGATCTCCCTCAATGTGAACTTTTGTTTTAGAAAGTAAAATAAAAATAGGAAAAAAGTTTTGTATTCCTTTGGTTATGAAAATAAGAATCCAAATGTCAGTTAGCACACTAACTGATTTTCCCAATTATTCAGCATGTGTCTTCATAAGTAGTAGAAGTTGTATTGTGTACAGCACTCTATTTTATAAAAAGAAGCTTTTCAGGACAGAAAGATGGATTACCATAGAAGTTGTGGTCTGTTCACGTTCATCTGCTTCTGGACAATGGGGGTGGTGGATGAGTCTCTGCTTTTGCTTACCTCTACTTTGTTGAAGTTTCACCAACTCTTCTGAAGCCTGATGCTACTTCGTTTTCTGTGGAGAAAGACAAAGCCTGATGGCATCTGATGTGGCCAACAAGCTTACTCTTGTTTTTTCAGGCAGGCAAAGCTGAGTATTGGAGAGACTTACCCAAGGAGTGTACTGTCAGTTAGTTAGAGAAGTAATCAGAATTGAGACGGTTTTGGTCTGTGAAGTTGTACTGACACAGAAAAAATAAACTTAAAAAATGGAGGAAGAAAGCGATGTTCCCTGCACGTGACAGACCGCCCTTTTAGCTGGTGGAAGCCCGAGAGAAGAAGGCCTTTGCTTTTGCTCTGGGGAGGATGGAGGGGACGTTGGTAATACCTTAGTGGGCTTACTTCTGTCTCCTGCCCTCTGTAAGCCAACAAGCCATGTCAAGTAATCCAGGGATTTTGAAAGGGAAACATCTCGCTCCTTGCCCACGAAGCCTGGGCACTGCTTGCGGCGGTGGAGCCGGCAGCTGTGTGCCAGGCAGCCAGGGACATCAGCCCAGAGCGAGAATCCAAAGGATGCAGTGTTTGTCTTGATACCAGCTGAGTACGTAGGCAAACCCCGTGGGCTGGGAAGGTTTGTGTGTGTGAAACCTGCTGCAGTATATGAGGGGGTGCAGCCAGACAGATGTGTTGTGTGGTACCAGCTGCAAATGGAAGGGCATGACCCTGCAAGTCGAAGCTAAGTAGGGAGGGAAAGGCAAAGCTACCTCTGCCCTTTGGATTTCCAAGTCTGTAGTATTAGCACTGGTCTCGGCTGTGAGAAATATTTGAACTTTTGAGCTGTCCCCCTCTCTCTCGACCTTACTCTCTTGATGTGTGCTTTTGCTCCCCATTCAGTTGGAAGCGGACTGGGGAAACAACAGCACGTTAGGGGTTAAGGCTTTCCGTTCGTTCCTCGCTCCAGCCGTGCCCCCGTGCAGTACAGTACAGGTGGAACAGCCTGTCGGCTGCTAATCTCCGTTTGTTCTTTTTTACAAGGCATGTCATTTAAATTCACCTCCATCCCACACAAACCAGGTCCTAGTATTATCGCACTGCATTATTATTGAAAATTATTTGCATTAGCAATGCTTTCTCTTAAACAAAGGGTAAAAAAGACTTCTATGATGTGTCAAAGCGTGGCACTTCATGTCAGCCTTCCTTGTCTGCTTCTTTTACAAGGGATCTCTTGCTTGGGTTCTTTATCGCACGTGTAAAGGGCAGCAGCAGCGGGATGGACTCCACTGTGCTCAGCAGGGACTCAGACCTTTGTGCAAGCTGGTGCAGTCGCAGCAGCAAGAAAGGATGGAGTGAGACCTTGCTTGTCTGACTCAACTTGGTCCTGTGTTTTGTTTTCCAGTCTCAAGGGATCTGTTTTGTGGGGCAGTATGGAATGTAACAGTTTAATTACAGTGAAACTGTTGTCTCACCCTCCCTATCCTGTTGTTATAGGATACAGGTCTCATTTATTTTTTCCATGTTTATAAGTTGAAAGAAGGGAGATGGGGATTTCTTGTTATGCACTTATCTTGAAATTGCTGGCTTGATGTCCGGAGGACTCGCTGACCTCTGAAATCTCGTCGTGTATTGCGTGTCCCCAGAGAATGGGTGGACAGAGCTGGCAGCGCTTGGATGTGGCGCTGCTCTCTGCACAGGGCGTAGCTCCCGTTATCTGCTGGCACTGCTGCGAAAGGCCACTGGCTACGAGCTCGGATGCAAGGAGCCACTCAGGGCAGGTAGTCATCTCTCGCCCTAGGGCAGCTCCACAAAGGACTAGCATCAGCCGAAATCTTGAAGAGGTTATCCACAATGTTTTGCACAGATTCCTGCCACACACCAATCCCCTTTGTGATGTGCTGTGTCCAAAATGATCCCATTCCGTGCTGGAGATCTACCCTGTTCCTTAGTGGGTGCCCTTGGTGCTGAGCACAGCTCGGGTCTTGCGGTGAGTTTCGGTGAAGAGAGCTGGGGTGCTGGTCAGCCGCAGGATCCCTGGCTGAGTCAGTCAAAGGTAGTTCACTGCCGTGTGCCTTCCCGTGCATCCCCGCTCGTTCACACCCCGCCTTCCCTTGCACTTTATCTCACCTCATCCTGGTGGAGTTATTTATCTAACGAGTTTAAAAATGAGTAGAGAAGATACAGTGCTTTGTATTTTCTGAAGGAAGACAGAGAGAGATGTCTATAGCAGAGCTCTGAACATTGCATAGAGCAGAGTAAAATAAAGGAAGGCAAATGTCCACCTCTCCCCTCAAACTTCCGATTATAAATTGAGCTGAAGAAAATGAGTTTGTTCCTTGTCTGGTGGACAGCTCTGATTTGTTGTAAGGCTGCGCACAGAAACATTGCAGCTAAGAGCGTGCCAGGCTTTATTTGCTGGTTGGTTGGATATTTATGTCAGGTTGCCAGGCAAATTCATATACTGCTATGCTGCAGGCAAGGTCTTGGGGGTGGGGGAGATGGGTAAACATCTTGGGAAGATCTAAAGGTGTAGGAAGAGGTTTGGAGGAAAAGAATGAGGAGCCGGGTTTGCAAGTCGTAAAACTTGCATCTATTTTTGTCCTCTGTCGCTGAAGCAGAGGCATGCAGGGCTGAACTCTTCTGCAGCACTGCCAGGTGAGCATCTGTGCGGTTCTGTACCCTTCTACCGCAAGCAGGCAACGTCCCATGGAAAACTTCACAAACTGGTTGGTCCCTGCGCTGCGATTCGAGTTTGGGTCGCTGCTTGGACATTTGCATGTTTATGGAGCCCTGCCTACTCAAAACCTGTAATAATTTCTGTTGATGTCTCTTCTGCCAGTGCAAACCACAAAAAGTAATTAACTAGACAATAAATCTATCTGCACTCTATGCAACAGTTCCCCTTCTCGCCCTCAGCCGCCTTCTTTCTACGGCCTGCGTGTCGCTCGTCAGGCCCAGACCTGCAGTTTGTGATACAGGATGGTTTTCTGATCACCGCGCGAGGGCCCGGGAAAAGCTGGAGACTCCCTCCATGTTTTAAGTGCACGCTGTGATTTACTGGAAGACAAAGCGTGTAAGTCAAAGCAGTAACGTTCTGAAACAAAAGTTAAATCAGGAAACAGAAATAAAGGCCAATATCAATCTTTCTTGTATTTAGTTACCAAACAGCATCTCCTTTGTCAGCAGCACACGAAACAACCACAAAATAGAGCTGTCCCTCACTTTTAGTTACTGTCTATGCCAGGGCAGTCTGTTCTTGTATACGCTCTCAGAAATAGCTGAAATGATTATAAATGTCTTTCAGCAAACAGCAGCTTTTTTTGGTAGCAAATGTAACTGCTAGATAAACTTGGGGGTTGCAAAATGCTGAGGTTTAGCACTTCACCGGACAGGCTGTGCGCATTTTTGAGACAACCAGCATATGGGAGGCTGTCAGCAAACCACTGTCAAAGACATTTGTGACTCACAGGAGTGGAGAGTTTTGAAAGGGAAATCGTCTTAAGTAATCACAGCCTTAGCACATCAGGGAAAGCGTGCTTTGCAGTTATTGCTCTTTTGTCCTTTCTCGGACTTGGTTGGTAATCAGTTTAGTTTTATTCTCTTTTGATTAAGAAATTTGTATTTTTGACCTGTCATTACTTTTATTTCTCTTTTGGAGGAAGGCAATAGGAGTTTATTTGAAAGGGGAGTTATGAAAGATTCATGTTTCTCTAAGTGAGTGAGAAACAATCTTTGCATTTCGTTTAAGGTTGTGAAATGCAAGGAAGTTGGATCTCTGTAGCTTCTGAGCAGATCCTCGCAGGCAGGTAGGGCGGGTACATAGAGTTAGTTTGCTTTCACCAGAAACAAAGCAGTTGTTTCTTGTGTGGGAAGATTAGAAGGGCAGGAATTTTTACTGAAACAAATTATAGAAATAGCCAGCCCAGGAGAGAGGTTGCTCCCAGTTTATTTATGGAAGCTCATAATGAAATGGTAGATAACAAGCAAGCATGATGTACAATCTGGAGGGATGAACCTGTACTTGAGATTTGACAACACTACTCTTAAAAATATTTACTGCTGCAATTTAAGTAGAGAGTTCCAAGAGAAGCAATGTTTTATTTCTGTCAGTTGGCCTTCACCATAACATACAAACAAGTAATTTAAATAGTAAAGATTCCAGTAACTATCATGCACATTAATATTCAACTTAGTGCAGCCCAGACGGTGCCTGAGCATTCTTCCTCTGCGTGGAGTGGGAGGCTGGGTACGGGTAGCCCCTGCACCGCCGCTGTATTTTCCTTTCCTGCAACCCCAGGCAGTAACCAGAGTACCCACTGGATGTCTGAGGACAGCGTCGCTGCTTTGTTCACTAACAAACCAGGTAGGTTAGAAGCAGGGTGATTCTGTACCATCTGAAACCACCTGGACAAGATGGTTTCATTTATCTTCGTTCTGAATTATATGCAAATACTCAGATGTATTTCTAAGAAGGAGCAGATCTGTCCTGGGGCAGTAATTGAATTGCAATTACTTAAAATAACCATTACATGCCTTTCTTCATATGGAAGGCAAGGTTTATACGCGTGAAAGACAGCATGAACAACGCCTCAGACTCTGGTACTTGAAGCATCCACTGGGACCTGAAGGTCCTGATGTAATTTGTACCCAAGTGTTGTTCAGCTCAAAATTCCATCAATACAATAACAGGTCTGGATGTGAAAGGGCAAAACTTGTTTTATGAAGGCCTATTGAAATTTTGTTTCCCTCTTCTCTTTTTTTTTTTTTTTTTTTTTTTTTTTTTTTTTTTTTTTTTTTTTTTTTTTTTTTTTTATGTTAGTGGTAAGATTCTTCATTGGAAATGGTGTCTCCTTCATTTTAAGCTGCTGATAAAATGAAATGGTATTTTTCTTGTGACCTGGAAGTGGGCATTGGCAAAATTCTGTGTCTTAGTTGCTTTCGAGGACTCTTAATGCTTTCTGACATTCTTTCTTTCCTTGTCCTCATGGTTCCTTATTACTAAGGGCTAAACAAAATAGTCTGCTTTACTGATGGAGCTTCTGATCCTGCAGTTTTTCTTTGGCAAGGAGATTTGCTTTGTAGCTGCTTGGCTTAGGGTTGCACTAGTTAATCACAAATAAGTTTGCTTCACTTAGGTCTGTGTTTGAGTCCAGAACAGAACAAAAAGCAAGTGGTGTGGGCCAAGATCAAGAGCTGGAGAAATCAAAAGGTGCGCCATTCCCCGGGTCCAGGTGGAAGCATGGTCAGAGACCAAGCAGAAGCTGCCAGCAACACCATGGTCTGAGCGCGGCCTGGCAGAGGCTAAAAGACTGGAAGTAACCTTCTGGTGTGTAACCTCTGTTTTGAAACCATGATGTGCACGGCAAAACTCGGAGTATGCTACAGTCTTAGATCATATAGATCTACATGGAGAGTTTGGGGTTGCTTCCTAAAATTATCTGAGATTTAATTATTTTTTTTTTTTACTATTATTTTTTAAAATACTTTTCAGGAAGAGACATTATAAACCAATAGCTCACTACTTAAATTTTAGAATATGAAGCTATGTCTTTCCATGTGGTTTCCCAGCAGTAGTCAGGTAACCTACCAGGTCTAATTTCTAAGCTACTCGCGCAGTCGTACATGCTAAAAGCAGTGCTCTCTCACCCTCCCACCTTCCAGATCAGCAAAGAATTTATTAAAATTGCAGCTACCCCTTTGGCTTCTGAGAGTCTGTTCTTGTCACAGTTCTGCTTAATATGTTGGTGTTATTAAAAATCTAATCAAGCTTGGTACCCGGTGTGACTGTGGATACCTCAGTGTGGTTTACAGCTTTTGCTCTCTGTCCTCTCTCACAAGTGTGAGCTTAGCAATCGTAAAAAACAACACTCTCACAGGAGAGAGTACTGGAAAAAAAGCCATCAGATGGAAATGCCTTGCAGTTTCAGTAAGGGAGTGATTCTGCAACTTCAGAAAAAAGGCCACGGTGAACCCATCTTGATTTATTAGGAGAGGAAAGATCAAATCTTTCCTGAATACTCTTTTTTTTTTTTCTTTTTTTTTTTCCTTCTCAAATCAATAAGGTGTTTTGTCAGATTGCATCCCTTTGTTTCTACTTACACAAGCAAAGATATTCCTAGGAATCTCCTGGAATGAAATGCTGCATCTTCTGAAAGCACTGATCTTCGAGAGGGATGCCTGGTATTTATTTAATTAAAATTGAGGTTAGAGCAAATTCCACTGTAGTCTAGGTGAAGGAACAGATCCATCATGTGTGGAGGAGGAAACCTAGCAAAACATTCCAAAACAAATAACCCTGCAGTCACGCTTAGTTATGGGCCTCATTTTTGGATCCCCTCTCCTAGTCCTTTCTAGCAGAGCTTTCCAAGGGACAGAGACGGAAGGATCTTCCCGCCACAGTACCAAAGGGACTGCCAGGCCGCTGTATGAAGTTACTAAAAATCCATGGCAGAAACAACTTTATATTTAAAAAAGAAATGCGGTAAAGGCACGTGGCCCATGTAACTTTACAGCTGAAGTGTCAGGAGGTGCAGGTTTATGTTCAGAGGTCAGTGCAGGACAAACAGAAGCTACCTTGAGGGCAAAGCCACCCTTTGGGCAGATGTATCTGGGGAGTTACATAAAAGGCCTTGGTTAAGCGTGAAGTTCAGATTGCTTAAAATACCTGTAAAGAACAATGGCTGAAGGTTAGGTATGAATTCAGCATTAAGGCAGGCAGATGTACTGCATTTTGAATTTGTCTCCATCCCAGGACTCCTGTGATGCCTGTTCCCTCATCCTGTCATGCGACAGGAAAGCTACCTGTGCTTGGCGCTTCCATTTGAGGTTTAAGGTGCATTTAATGGCGACCTTGTGCCACCCAGAGAAAGCGGTGTGATAGATCTGTCTGATTTGCCTTGGTTATTGTTGATAATTGAATTTAGCTAGAGCAACGCTGCATTGCTGCTGCGAAGTTAAGCAGTAGCTTCTGTTTTAATCCCATGGTACCAGCGTTCGTCTCTCAGCCGTCATTGTTCCCTTGTGGGTACCAGGTGTTCTTTGTCTGCAGTCGCTTTCTTGTCTCGCAGGCCTACTATTTTCATTCACTCTCTAATTTCTTTCTCTCCCTTTCTTCTGTCTGTCTCCCTCCAAATCTGCGTTAGGTGATGCATATGTGCAGAAGGGGCTGTTTCTAATGAGCTCCGAGGCAGGGAGAAGGCAAGATAGATCACTTCTAAAATTGAAAGAGAAGGGTGGGGGCGGGAGTTTACGCTGAGGGGCACTGTATTTTTTAATAGATTCTTATTTAATTAAGACCACTTCTGGAGGGATGAGGGATGATGGTGTCTTTAGTAACACATTAGAGAACAGCAGAACAGTTGTTTAGATATTTTTTTCCCAAAGCATCCTGGGATTTTTCTCTTTGAGAACTGCCTTTGTGCTTTTACTTTGCGTGCTATGGTTAATAAAGAAAAGAACACAACCATAAACCCATTGTGAAAGTACCTGTGTTGTCTGAAATGCATTGAAATGAGCTCTTTTTGACGCACATGTGAAGTCTGATGCCTGTCTGAACAGGGACTAAAAACGGGGAGGAGGTTCCAGGCTGGTACTGACCTTGATTGGATCAGATTGACTGCCTTTAATAAAGAAAAAGTATCTTTAATTAAAAATTCACAAATAGAAAAGAACTGTCACCTGAAATTAGGAAGAATTGTCACTGTAATAGATGCAACCAAAATACCAGGTTGACATATTAAGTCTTTTAGTACAGGTCGTTATTCATGAAAGAAAAAAAACAAACTGATCAAACTCAGGGGAAACCCTGATCCCACTTAAGCTAGTTATGGGACTGGTTTGACTTCCTTAGTGCCAGGGCTTCATCCTTGGTGTCTAGCATGATTATGCAGGATGGGTAGTTAGAAAAGGTCCTTTTATCTGTGTGCCACCCAGAATTGAGTAAGGCAAAGTGAGACTTTGCTGTACGCATCTAGAAAATGGTTAAAATAGTGCTTGCAATTTCAGGTGCATTGCATAGCCTTAGTGATGGAGGCAAAGCTGTTGTAAGAGTAAAGTCTCTGCAAAGGCCTGAAAAGGAACTGCTTAAATTTCTGTAAGAAACAGCCAAACACTCAGAACACTGTTGTCTTATGCCATGGGTGTGCGGTATACCGAGATGGACCAAGCAGTCTGGTTTTATACTATCTCATGCTTCATACACACAATTCTGGGTATCTGCAGTGTAAATTTGGGAATGGTAAAGAGGAAGAGAGTTGGCTTATGGTTCGTGTTGTCTTTATCCAAAATACCACATTCCCAAGCATTTTCCAATCCATGTGATAGCAGAATGAATGACTTTTTTCCTCCAGACTTTGCAAAAGCAAGGAATTCAGAGTCAGCATATGCAAACTCAAGATTCTAATGCAATTCAGAGAGTTGTCATGAGTTTTAAGGAGCTTGACCCTCAGCTCTCGCTAACCCTTGCAGGAGATGAGTGCCCCCGCCAATCTGTGGTGGCACTGCTCATGTGAGTGCTGCTGTGCCTGCTTCAGTCAAAAATCAGTTGCCTTCAGTTCAGAGTTAAGTGTTTGGTATTTACTAAACACAAGTGATTTTAACTGAAAAAAAAAGGTTAGTGAGCACCCAAACAGGGGGTACTTTGCAGATCCAGTGGTGCCACGGGGGATGTCAGCCAGCTGGTACCCTGCAGAGCCCAGCCACGCTTTGGTGCCAGGATTTCCAGGACTGAGCGATGAAATTTGAGAGTTTCTGTGGCATCAGATCAGTTTGGGAAGTTAGGCGCAGTGGTTAAACCTGCTTCCTTTTATCTGTCCTGTGTCCTCGCTATCAATTGTGATCTTGCTATCTACACTATCTTGTTTTCTCTTGTTAAAAATAAGAGCAAGATCTTCCCACTCTTCATCGCCGCTGTGTTAAATGTCACTGCAAACCAAGAGAGAGCGTTTGGGAGCAGCAGCGAGAATGCCTGTTGCAAAATACTGTCTGATCCCTGCGCGCTGTAACGACAGAAAAGGGTCCAGTTATTTGTGGTGTCCCCTCAGAGCAGGATGGTGAAGCAGGTGCAGTTCATATAAAATATATTGGAGTTCCTCATCATCACTTTAGAAAAACAGGAGTTTGTTTATTTTTTTGGGGCAGTGTTATTAGCTGCAGGTCCCATTGTATCCTAGCAATTTAGCTGTGTTAAAGATATGATTAAGCTGCAGCTATGGGACTGGAGTAAAACTGCCAGATCACATCAGTAATGTAATTGGTGTTTGTGCAGCCGCCATTTCCAGGCCTTTCTACGTAAGGGCCTGCTGCAGGTTGGGTTTTCATTCCTCTCTCCTTTCCATTGGAGGGACACAAGGGATTATAAATGGGCAGTTAAAAGTCATATTTATTGGAATTTAGACATGAAGCAGTGATTTGGACTCTTTGCAGTAATGTTTGAACTGTGGTTGATGGCAAACCTGAGCTGGGGCCTGGTGTGCTCTGGTCTCCCGTGAACCTTGGTTTTCAGGGCTCTGGCTGTGCGTGCGACTGAATTGGCATAGATAGTATCTGCGCTCCCTGTAAACCCCGCGTGTGAAAAGCTGTCTTTTAAAGATGTGGTCTCCACTGAATGTATATAGTTCAAGGGAAGATTTTTCAGAAGCACATAAGGCAGGAGAGGCCTCCTTCCCTCTTTTTTTTTTTTTCTATTTTTTCCTTCAGTGGAAGTGAGGCCCTAACCAGTGTGTATTCCCATATCTGTCAAAAGGATCCTAGTCCTGCCTGGGACCAAAATGTTCTCTATGTCTAACATTTAAGCAACTTCTTAATTTTTACTATTTTTGTTTTAATTTTTTCTATGGATTCTAGCTTGTTTAAATACACCAGTCCTGATCCACTAAGCACAGCAGAAACTAGATCCAAGGATGAGAGCAGTCCATTCAGATCATTTTTCTAGAACAAGTATTTTCTTTTTTCACTAGATCCCTTTAATTTGCCCAGCCTTATGCTTGCTGCCTTATCAAGAAGCTGTTTTTATGATTTGCATTCTTGATCATGAAGAACTGTTTGATTTTTACTTAGCAGATTGAGAGATGTCATAAAGAAAAAAAATGTGAGCAGGCATGAGTTAGCCACATGTTTCATTTCCTTCAGTCCCGCAAGTGCTAAATTCATTATTTCATTATTGAAATTACAGGACCTTGTAAAGATCTGGCTGTATCCCAAAACAGCCTCTTAAAAAATACTTTTAAGTTGCAGTTGTGCCAAGTAACCTCCTGCAGACAAAGGTCTCAAAGTATCACCGGTAGCAAACAGTAATTGCTCGTTTGTAAGGACAGCTTAGTGTATCTCTCACGGATTCCTTGGGAAATGCGGACAGGCGTGTATGTGCGCTGGCAGCCCTGCTGTCCCTTGACTGGGGCAGCACTTCTGAGGAACCGAGTCTAGAACCTGCTTGGATCTCGTCTGGTCCCACCTTAATAATGGCACATGCAGACGCTGCGTGACGAACTGGCCATTTTGCACGGATTGAGGCGGCACAGGGCTTGTCCCGGTGTGTGCCCTGGTTGCTGTGGGGTTCCTGAGACTTGGAGCAGCTAGAGGCGAGCCTGAGCAGGGCAAGTTGTGCTTCAGGAATGCTGGCCTTATCTAAAACATGCTTCAAAGCACTCCTGGCCATGTAAGAAGAGAAATAGCTTCTTAATTTAGGTTTTGTGATTGCTTTGGTGATTCTGCTTGTTGGGTATGAGAGAAGGCTGTGTTTTCTGGCAGGGAGTACATCACTGTGGGTAGCATACTACTCCATTTGAGATGAACCTCAGCAAAGGCTGTAAATTTTAAACGTGAGAAGTTTAAATCTTCAGTTCAGAAGTGCCACCCAGTGATGCCAAAACTGCAGGCACATTGGCAGCAACAGCTCACAAGTGCTCACGTGAACATTTTTGGTACAAATATATAGTAAAATCACAGTTAAAATGTAAGGTGGAGGCCTTGGAGACGCAAATACTGCTGCCTGAAGATTTCCACTGATGGAATACTGCGAAGAGCTGAGCTTTGTTTAGCTGTAAGAGTAAGCTGAAGAGGTGCGAGAGCTGTGCGAAAATCGCAAATGGGTGCAAAAGGCAAATGTGGAAACTGTGGGAATCCTAGGCTGTCAAGGCAAACGAGAGAAGCAGGGCTGGTAATCAAGCTGAGGAACTTCACCATAGGCTGCAAAAATGGGTGAAAGTCTACATTGGATCAGAAGAAGTTAGGCATGTTCTTGGAAGGGGATGGCCATGTCAAGCCAGGATGGTCTGGCTGCCTTTTTCAGGCCCAAGGGTGCCTGAGGCACTTGCTGATTGTGGGAAGCTGGGTAGGGCGTACCAGGGGTAGGCATCCTCTGTACTTGCCTTGCTGCTTGCAGTCTTTAAGCAGCGGTTGCTGGGCACTGTCAAAGAAAGGCTACCAGGCTAAGTGCCTCTGTGATCTAGTATAATGGGGCAGGTCTCGTAAAAAGCCTAAGAAAAGGTATTTTGAATAGTTTTATTTAATTCTTTAAAAAAAAAAAAAAAAGGTCGGTGAGACAGTGTCTCAGGAGAACACACAAGCTAAATGCACTGCTGTCAGGCAGGATGCCATGCACAATAGCTCAGGTTTGATGTGAGCGTTGTGTTTATCCTCACTGGAAAGGAGGCACTGGATAATTCTCAAGTGTCCTAGCCACTTGATCTTCTCACTTGTGAAGAGAAAATGCTGTGCCAAGGCTTAGCTACTCTGCATTGTGTGTGCGCACGCGTGTGTGTACACACAGGGTTTGGTGGCTGGTACGAGCTAAACAGCCCACGCTGATCTGTGTAAACTCTGACCCAAAGTGCCATCCTCCTTTTACAGATGTAAAAAACTTAAATTGTCTTACATTTTTACCAGACTGTGCTCATCTGGGCAGCACACCCAGGTATGGTACGCTGCCTGCCTGCCTGCTTGCCGTCAGCTCGTGCTGCCCGGCTGAGAGCCTGACATCAAACCACGATGGTCAATAAGCTTCAAGTCTGGAGCATCAGTGAAGGAAGTGCTTCCTAGAGAGCTCGCTGTCAAGCTGTGCTGTTTCTCTCAGACACTGGTAGTAGCCTGGGTTGAGAAGAACCATCTTCCTTTCTGTAAGAGCCCCTTTGAAGTTAAAACATGATGCTGCCCTCATTGCCTGGAAGCAGTTAGCTCCTCTGCTCCCTTGTGTCCTATTGGAAGCCCTGAGAGGTGAGTCTGAAGTCGAGGTGCTGCCCTGAAAGCTTCCTGACAGCAGGAATGTGTGGATTAATGGGCGCAGTAGCTGATGGGGAAGAGAAGGTTGGTCTGAGTATGGAGCATCCCGAAGGCAGTTGCTGTCACTCCATGGGATAGGTGGAGGGAAGGGGAGAAGAGCCGGCCTTCTGCTGCCGTGTGCTCTCGCTGGCAGGGAGAAACGCACACTGTACCTGTTGGCACTCGTGGGGTCAGTCTAGGTTCCTCTGCTAATCCTTCTCAGCTAGTCCTGCATTTAGCTTTGAAAAATAAACATCAGCTTCCAGAGCCTGATTTGGACGCCAGCAAAAGCAGTCACTACAGAAGCCCCAAACCATTACAGGATTCTGGTTTAAGTTTAAACTAACTTCCTTGAGTTTGCTTCCTTTGTGCTTCAAAAGTTTCTAGACATGAGTACCTGCAGAATTGTGAGAGAAAAAGCAGTCTTGCTTTCAGAAACACTGAAGTCATATCAGCACTTCTTCCTAATTTGCTTTTCAAATGAATAATTCCCATGGCGACCAGGAGGAATGAAAAGGCAAGAAGTGATTGGGTGCTAGTGGTAAAGTGGACCTACCCAAAGCTACCATGTACCAATTGCATTTTCAAAACTATCAATTGTAATTTTCAGATCCCTCAGACCATGTGAGTTATTTTTGACAGATGCTGCCAACCGCATCCTTTGACATCTGAGAATGAAGGCAGTCTGGCAGTAGGTTTTGAAAGAACATTTATCCTCATCAGTAAGATAAAGCTGTCAAAGGAATCCAGAGACATCCCTGGAAATAAATAATGATTCAATATGCAAAACTAGTTTTCTAGTCCCAGAGAAAGGTAAGAGAGGCAGGTGTCTGAGAGCAGCATTTGAGCACTCCGATGAATGAGGGAAGGGAGAATTGGAATGACATGGTGAATTAAATATTCTGGAGGACTTAAACGATAGAAATTATTTTATTTCTAAAATGTTTGCTCAAAATACCACTTTATCAAGGATAATCTCTTTGTGGCATTTCAGGCACTTATGTATGCATCTTAAGTATCCGATACCTGACGCTGTGGATAAAACACTGATGTTTCTGATATTGCGTTTTGGCTGAGTATGCGGAGTAGCCAGGAGAATGAGTAGACTGAGTGTGTTACAGGAAGAAATTACTTTATTGCATTTTCGTGAGACTTGGATTGTATAACAGAATGCAATACCAAGTTACTAGTAATTGCCTCAAAGCAGCCCTTAGATGGGTTGGATGGTAAGAACAAGGGTAATGTAATGCATGGCATTAGCAAGTTGTGTTAAAGTAGTGACCTCTCTGGTGGGCTTGAAGAGGTTTGTGGCCAGTGGGCTCGCTGGGAAATCGTTCCAGCTTGCTGAATACAAACCTGGTTGGTTTAATGTCTGCTCACAAGGAGGATAGGATTTGCTTCCCTGTTTTCTGCCTTTCAATGTACTTTAATTGAGCAGAGGGTGTTTTGGTTGGTGGTGTGTTTTTGATTTTTTTTTTTTTTTTTTTTTTTTTTTTTTTTTTTTTTTTTTTTTTTTCCCCTTGAAAGTGTGTTTTTGACAGCATATGTTGGAGTGCATTCCATACTAGTAAAGAGCGCCTGACTAACAGTTCTTCAAGCTGGCAACAAGCTTGTGCTTGTTGTGGAAGTGCTTGTAAGCCCTAACTATGTATCAGAATCCACTGTCACAGCTGAAGGTATCCACACCTGGGCAGCACAGATACAGCAGAAAAAAGATAACCTTGTGCCCTCAGCATTCGCAACTGAAGTAATTAATTGAATATCAGTGATGAGAGTGCCCATTTCTGCATTCTCACCTTCCAGTCCTCTTTGATTCTCCTCTATTCCAGGGCTAAACAGCAGGAGGGGAGAAGATATACCTCAGAGCTACGTAGGTCTCTTCCTAAAACTGGCATTGTGGAGTGAGGATAATGGAGTTGACGCTTTGGAGGTCATCCAGCCCAGCCCCTGCTCAAAGCAAGGCCAGCTGCATCAGGTGGCTGAGGACCGTGTTCAGTTGGGCTTTGAATATCTCCAGGGGTGGAGAACCCACAGTTTCTTGGGGCAGCCTGCTCCAGTGTTTGACTCCACTGACGGTGAAAATCTTTTTCCTGCTATGTCATTGCAGTTTTCTGTGTTTAAGTTTGTGTCTTGTCCCTGTGTCTACCACTATGCAAACCACTAAGAGAGTGGCTGCATCTTCCTGTTTATTGAAGACAGCAAGAAAACGTCCCCTTTGCCTGCCATTTTTAGGGCTTAACGAACGCAGTTCGCTGCTGTTCTTGTAGGCAGTAATGGGGAGGGAGGATTTTGAGTTTGAGTTGTAGGCACCTTTGTTGGACCTGATGCTGCACAAGGTCATTTCGTGCGGATCAAGTTGTGTTTGCCCTCAGCAGCCTCGTTTTATGGGATGAACTTGTCAGCCTCAGTCAGCACTGACCGGAGAGCTGGTACGTCTGGAGATACGAGAAGCGGTTGTCCTTTTGGGGTATCTCGAGCCCTAGAACTGGAATTTTGAAAACCAGCACTTGTAAAGGATTCCTGTGGCACTTTCTACAGGAACAAATGAGGGAAAGAAGGGATTAACCATCATTGCTGGCACACTTAGAGCTGGCTTTTTCAGTAATGAATAATTATAACTAAGCAGGGCTCTTAGTACAAGCTTCTTTCTTAACAGTTTAATGAATCCTCACTGCGCATTGTGGTGAGGATTCTTCTTTTCATTCTACACAATGAGCAAATTTTAGGTAAAAATCCCAATAGTTACTGCATTCTGCCTGTTGAAACTCCCCTCTGCTGCTCAAGCAGGTATGGTATACGTTGGCTCGTGTCCTCGGCGGATGCTTGCTGATGAGGTAACCCCAGAACAGATGAGCGGTAATCTTGGCACGCGGCTTGCAAAAACAACTTGGTGTGGTACAGATCTGCAGTATGTTCATTTGCTGGTTTATTATTATTTGAAACGTTAGACATTTTCTGCAGTAGAAAGGGCTGCCAGGGAACATACAGTTTATCTGCAGGGCTGACATTCTCCTTAGATAGTTCTGTTTGGTAATTTCTTCAAACTTTATTTTTCTTGTGGTGATTAAATGCAGTGTACTGGTAAAGACATTTCTGAGTAGGTGCCATCTTGCCGACTGATCCCTGTGGTCAGTGAAAGTGTTGCTGTGGGACTGTCTGCCGTGCAGCAGAAGGAAGGCTGATTCCCAAGGGATGGAAAGCTGGTTTCAGATGCATAGAATCCCAGTTCAGGCAGCTGAGAGCAAAGATCCAGTCAGGACATTAGGTCTGGTCTAACTTACTGCTTTTCTTACCAATTACAGAAGTTTTGTCTGTCAGTTAGTGCTTTTTTTTTTTTTTTTTTAAACTTTCCTGGTTGTAAAATTGTAAAAAAGCTGGAAAGAGATCAGTGTCTGGAGCTGATGATAATGACAAGGAAGTCAAATCACCCTGGATCATAGGTCAAGCCTGGGAAGTAATGTCGGGAGCCAGGTGGCCTGTTACACAGACCTCTGGAAGCCAATATGCATGGTAGTAATACAGTTTTTGTTTCAAAAAATGTAACAAGCCTTTCTTTAGGCAGTGGTGAGATCCCTCCCTGCGCACTGCTGGCCCCAGCCTTTCACAGATGGCCACAGTATCTCTAAATTATATTGTCTTATGGGAAAGATCCTGCTTACTCCTAAGCAAATATTTTTTTTTTTATAATTTCAGGCGGGGCAGGCAAGGAAGACAGAAGCTGTTTTGCTTGTTGACTTTGAGGATTTTGCTGGTCCCATCCTCTTATTTCATCTTGCCCGTGGGTAGCTTGTGTATTTCCCGAGCGTCAGGCCGGTAGCCCTCAAGCTGCAGAGTGCTAAGTGCATTTGATCAGTATCATTAGCAACCCCAAGTAATTGATTATCGTCCATCGCTGAGGATTCGGAGCAAGCAGGCAGCCAATGGCAGTCACTCAATCTGTCATGCCTGCGTGTTCTCGTCCTCCTGAGATCTATCAGCTGTGCAGCGTCTGACCCCATCAGGAAAATCACGGATGGCTGCTGCGTATTTACCGTGTACCCATGACGCTGCCTGTGTGAACCACCTGCACTGGCTGCGGTGTACCTGGGAGAAGGACGTAGAGTGGGGATGGCAGAGTCTGTAATCTTATTTTTTATCTTCCTTTTCGTGCAAAACTAAGCCTGGATTTTTGTGAGAAGAGGGGATGATCTTTAAATGTATACTGTTCAATTATTATTTTTTTTGCTGGTGTTAGTATTAATTGCAAGACTCAAGACAGGTTGATTAGAATAAGACCTCACAGAGGTGTTTATAATTCAGATTTTAGAGATGTGACTAATGAATAACAACCACAGCTAATCAGTTCTCAAAACTGATGGTAATGAGCAGAAAAGGGGGAGGAAGCCAACCTATATCTCTGCTAATGCATTTTTTTTCAGCGCTGCGGTGGAGGGTGGCAAGATCTCTTAACAAGTGTTTGACTCGGATGGAGTTCTTGCTTTTCACAGGAAAAGCCATTTTTGTTAAAGCCGTGCTTAAAGATAGATTTTGAGTAACCGGTTGCCAATTACAGCCTGTAAAGTTAGGGTAGTATTTAATTGTTGGAACCGTTTGGAGACTCCAGGCTTGTTATGGCATCTTGGGGCTTTTTATTTATAAGTTGGGTTTTTCTGCATTCATAACAGCTACAAAAATGACAGCAGTGAGCACTGGAGTCCTTTATTCACAGATCTGGCATTGGCAGTGCATTTTTTTCCCCTCTGCGTTTCCAATATTTTTGACCTTGATCAAGGTCATTTCTTAAAGAGGAGAGGATGTAGTAACTCTTTTGCTATAATCTGGGCAGTCCTCTGCCTCTGTGCATGTGTTTGTTTAACCATGTGGTGAATTTGCTGTCCCGGATAGGAAAGAACCTGAAATGTAGCAGGTGCTCCTGAACTGGCACCTCAGTCAGGAATGATCCCGATCCACACGGGAATCGGGGTACTGTTAGCCTTGGAAAATGCCTCTCAAATCGGAGGCAAACATCTTTGTGTCAACTCTGTGTTTCTGCTGTGTGCCTGAGCCTTGTAAGGAGAGAAAGTATTTCCTACCAGCCCTTCAAGTCATGCATTTTAGTTTGGGAGGGGGTTTTTGACACTGAAGGACACATTTGTTATCAAAGTGTGTTCCCTGCAGTTGAACAACAAATAATTCCACTGATACCAGTGAGAGTGCTTGTGGAAAGAAGGCAAGAAACTGGCCTGGACTGGTGAGGTGCTTACACACATTTCAGTGCACTCAGAGAGGCTCTGCGGATGCCTGCTGCCTATTTTACCAAAATAAATTAAAAAAAAAATAAAAAAAAAATAAAAAAAAATCAGGAACCCAGTTTTGTCATTTGACACGCGGCTGAGCTGCCAGTTTGTACATTTTGTTTTTCAGTAATACCACAGAGCACAACTCGGAGTGGGCATGAGGATGAGGTTCCTCTTTCAGCAGTGAGCAGTGTGGTTTCTAAATAAAGCTAATGGTGGAAATCAGTCGCGTTGAATGCTTCCAGTACTGGTGTGAAGGGTACCCTAAGGCCAATGTTATTCCAGTCGCTTACGTCGGCGTGCAGCGGCGTTGGCGAGAGCTGGCCGAGGAGCAGTTCGGCTGGAAACATACCTGTTTTAGGGGACAGCACGTTCCAGTCGGGGAGCGCTCTGGTGCAGCCCACTGTCCAACTACGTGAACGTTCCTGTTGACGTGGAGAAAGGAAGCGGAGAGCACGCATAAAGTGGCCAGGGAACCCTCACCTGAGAAACGGGTCTAGTATGTTGGTGTTTGGAGGTATGGGTGTTTATGCTTCAGAGGGGCAGAGCAGTCATCTTGGGAAATGTTACAGCAGCAATGTTTTCCACTTCGTAAGTGTTTTAATGAATAATTTCTGTTTTCTGCAGAAAGTTGAGCCTTTTGTTGAACAATACTAGGCAACTTTCTGTAAAGTTTCTCTGAAACATTTCACATGCGCAAGCACGCATATATTATCTGTCAATATAGAGTAGAGGTGCAGAGTATTCTTCAGTCATGAGCAGTTTTGCAGAAGCCTACAGTTCCTTTATGGTTTCCTGAACTTAATAAAAATTACAGCTGCTTTGGATGATAGTAGCCACTGCAACATCTCAGGTTTTGTCCAGTGTGAATGACTTGATGTGGGTGTTGAGTCCTGCAGGATGGTTCATGACACCTGATGGAAATTGTATTGGTCTTAGAGGAATTTTGAGTAACTTTTCCAGAGTTCTTTCAGTCTTCTGCATTATTACACTTCACAAGGGTTCAGAGGCCCTACTACCAAGTTACTGCATGGGTCCCAGTGCAACTTAACTTCTTTTGGGTGGGGACAGCATGGGCGTATAATCCTTCCATGGCTTCAGCTTTAGACTTTGCAGCGGCAGCTACGTGAGCGCAGATCCAGCAGCGCTGGCTTCTTCACTGGCTGAAATTTTTCATGAGCAACAGGCTCATACCTCAAAAGGCTGTTGTGGGTGCACATCACCTTTAAGTCCATATCAGTTCCTGGGCCAGCGCTTGCTATGAAGACGTGCGTGTGACCTCCATAACTGGAACCTCATGTTTTGTGCGTTGTAGAGAGGGGAGGTAGATGTTGGGAGAGAGAAGGAAGAAGGGAGCCTTAAGCAGTTTTTCTTCCTTTCCTTCAACTGCAGGCCTCTCAGGGAGAGAAGGCCTTTTTTCATTCTTTCAACCTCTCTTTTAATTTATTTGCTGCCAGCCTTGGCAGAGTAATCCTGCTGAACAGTTAAAAATCATATATTTTATATTGCAGCTGGGATCTCCCTGAGAACAGAGATTGGAGGGACAGAGGAAACTAGTGCAGGGAGCACCTTTATAAATGCCCAGGGTTTGCGTTTCTTACTGCAGTGTGGATGTGTGAACACTCTCTCAAAAGGGAGCAGCAGCAGTGCAGCCAGCATTGCCCTGTGTGCAGCAGGAGGAGGGAGCAGAGGCAGGGATGCAGATCATTAGTCATTTACCTTCTTGGTGAGTTTCTTCCTCTTCCCCAGGCAGGCAGCTGGTACTGGCTGGGGAAAAGTCCCAGGGCCCCATCATCAGTGGAAGCAATCCCGGCGGACAGCCCTCTCCACAGCCTTGTGGAGATGGGACAGCTTGGTCACAGAGCTCCCAGGTCCACAGCCCTCTCCAGCATCCCTGGCACCTCCTGCTCCCCATGCCTCCTCTTCCTCCAGCGTCCTGGGTTGTGCGCCTGCCTTCGCTGGGCTGGCTGCACCACTGAGCCTGGCCTCCAGCCTGCCCGCTTCAGCCACGACCGGGCCCCTCCGTGGCTTTGAAGGCATGTATGTTTTACTTGGCTTTTTCTTCCCAGAAGTAATGCCTGTTCAGTTTAGACTACTGATTTTTTTTTTTTTTTTTTTCCCCTAAAGTTGTCTGTTGTCAAGTGTCCGAGTCCATCATATAAACCAGAGGTCCTCCGAGAAAAAAAACAGTTTAATAAAGGCAGAGGAGATAGCGGTTGACTTTGTCCAGAGTAGTTACAGTTAAAACTGTAGGAAATTAAAACGATGTAGAATTTTGCATAGAATGTCTTTATATGTAAAGCAAATTACATATGTTGCATATGCATGTAATTGCATATGTTTCAGTCCTCACAGTCACCAGCGCCTTTTAAACCAAGAGAAGATGGGACGGGAAAGAGGAGGACGTTTTTTAACATGTTCTTAGCACGCCCGCAGTTAAGCATTGAAGTGTGTATCTTAGCACCCACGTAAGAGGCTGGATGCTTGTACGACACATGTAAATGAGCAATAAATGGTGACATTAAAGACAGTTTATGTGCCTACAAATAGCTTTCAGCTTGAGTCTAGTAACAAAACAGAGCTCCTTTTATCTCGGGCTCATTCGAGGCCCACACAGTACAGCCGTGCTGGCAACAGCCTGTCCGCCTGTACCATTTACTTGGCCTGCTCTATTGTGTGAGAGGGACTAAAATGCATCTATATTGGCACCAAAGTGGGATAATCAATCGAGTTAAGGCAGTTCACTGGAAACAGCATTTTTTTTCCCTCGTCTGAACAGTCCCAGGGGAGTTTTTTCTGAAGTTCAGTGTCTGATGCTACGCTCTTGAAATGGAGGCAGCACAATCCTCTCTTATTTTTGCTCCTTTTCCCAGCACGCAGTGAAAGTAGGTTAAATTTGGCCGTGCAAGCTGGCCAAGTGAACTGGCTACAAATCAAGCCGGGGTGCGAAGGGCTTCCCGGCGGCCGGGGCCATCTTTGCCGAGCGACGCCGGGGTGGAAGGTGATGGCAGGGCACCCGGCGCGGGCACCCCGAGGTTCATGGCCGGCTGAAGCGGCAGCCCCGCAGAGACAGAGGCCACGCTCCCGCTGGCGTTGTCGCTTCGTTCGGGGACATCGCTCTGGGCAACGCTGTTAAACCAGCAGAAGGCCAACGCGGATTTGCAGTTGTGCCAGCCAGGAAGTCCTTTTCCGGGTTTTGCGTCTTGGTTTGAGGAAATGCTCTGAGAGCTGCTCTTTTAAAATAGTCCGGGGCTGGTGCCTGCTGCTGGCAGATGCTTTTGTGTGAGCGTGCGGATCTGGTTATGACACGCCGTGTTTAGGCGGTAGCTTCACTGTCTGCGTTCTCTTTCCTCTGCCACTAGCAACAGAAAGACTCTGCTTGTTCTGTGCTTAAATCCTCTTTATATTCTTTATTCTCTGGAGAAGCTGGATAAAACAATCTTTCGATGATCATTAACCACTGAAGCAGATTTTTTTTGTTTAATTCTGTTTAGGTAGCAGGATAGGTACTCAGATGACAGGAGTGTAGAAATCCCTAAGTTGAACAGATGGATTATCTCTTTTTTTTTTTTGTGAAAACCTGCGTTTCAGATTCTAAAAGCATGTAGGCCTTAGGAATTTGACTACACCTGGATTACAGTCGGTATTACCTGCATAACTGAGGGCAGAGGAAAGTCACAGGTCTCTGAAGCAGTAATTTACTGTGCTTCAGCTCTGAAAGAGTTTTATCTGTCTATAAACAGGAAGGCACAGAAAGCTGAGGAGCCTTTCAGAAATATCTTTGTTCTACAGGAAAGAAATTCCATCGTTAGGACAGATTTTGCTGGAAACGACAAATCCATTGATGTAAATTGTGATGATTCTATGAACTCACCTTTTAACGTTCCTGTTGAACTACAGTGATGCCCATGAATTCCAAATGCACCCAGAAACCAGAGAAGTGAGAGCTTAGTCTCTTGTTTTTCTTTGGTGGTGGTTTTCTTTTTTTTCTTTTTTTGTTTTATTTCCAGCAGAAATGCAGATGAAATCAGGTTTAATGAGAAATGTTAGTGGGCTGTCTGATACTATCCCATTCCATGTCCTTGGAATAAACTTGCTCTTCCTAAATAGAAAGCATCAGTAGATTTTAGTTGGGATTTACAACAGTATGGCTGAGACAAAAACTTGGACTTTCAGTGTTGTGCAGAAAGGCAATTCTATATGAATATAGACAAATGGCATTTAAATACCTCTTATATATTTCCAGCATTCAGAGCACCAAAACTACTACGGAAGGCAATACCACGGTGGGAAGATTTATTTCTCAGCCTTTTAGTAGGACCCTTAACAATGAAAAATCTATTTATTTTGCTTGTCCGTCAAAACATGACTTGCCTTGAGTGGATGAGTAAAACTTTGCAACTCTGCATGAAAGTAATTCAATTCCCAACGCAGCCGCAGCATCAGTCAGTTCCTGTCTCGATGTACCTCGTGCTGGAGGAGGTGCCTGGCTTCTGCTTTGGCCTCTTGCTTTTAGCTGGCGCGCGTACCAAAAAGACACTCGCAACATCGTGATTTACGCAGTATTGGTTGTGTTAATCCCGTTACTTTGCCAGGTATTTTTCACGCATCTCTTCACCTCCCCGTCCCTTGAAACTGCAACTTTCTTTGCTGTGAGACACGCTGGCGTGCAGCGTAAGGGGCAGATGCGGCTGGCAGTGCAGATGTGATCCCGGAGCGCGGTGTGGCATAGGCGTTAAGGAGGAGAGGATGGCTGCGCCGTCTGTGCACGTGCAAGTGGAAGGGAGGGGAGGAAAGAGAAGGGCACACATCATTTTCTGGCGTGTAAATGCCTGAGAACAGCGAGCACTGTGGGCTGCTCTCGCTCCCAGCACAAAGGGGAGAAGAATACAGCGACCGCAGTTACACGGGGCAGAATATCGTTAAGGTAGAGGAGCGAAGCTTCCGCTTTGTGCCACCACCTGTGTCCAGATGAACAGAAGCTTCTGTCCCTGTAGCGTGCTCTTGGGCTTCAAAGGGAATTTGGGATGCGCTGGTCAGCAGCATCACCCTTCCTTCTCCTCAGAGAACCTGCACCAATCCTTTCAGGCTTCCCTTTGGCCTGTAGTTGTAACCTTGCCCCTGCGTGCTTCCGAAATGCCCTCAGTGTGCGTGGGGACGGCTCCGGGCAGCCTGGGTGCTCAGGGTGAGGCAGATGTCACACAAAGGGCCAGGAGATGAGTTTCCCTTCCTTGGACGTGCTTGGGCACTGGAAGCAGAGAGCCCAGTTCTGTTACCCTTTCTACAGGGCTAGTTGCCATTCTGTGCAGGGGGAGGATAAGTTGGCTTCTTTCCACAGAGATTTGCGTTTTGACTGCCATCTTTCCAGAATCCTTTATGAAACGAAGGGGAGGGGGGTGTTGGTCGACTGCAACGTGCTCGGCTTGGCTGCGGCAGCCCAGGCTGCTGGAGAAGGGTTGCTGTGAACCCCGGATTCCGGCTGCGCTGGGCACTTTGCAGGATGAGACCCTCCTGCAGTGCCGTGATCAGCTCAGGCCTGGAAGTGCTGAGGTCAGGCAGAGGGGAACTGGTAAACTGTGCCAGTGGGTAACTGGGCAAAGGATAGAAAGGATTTGTGGTGGGAAGCGATCAGTAATGTTAAAGCAAACAAACAAGCAAGTATCATAGTGTTTTGGATTGCTTTGTGTTGCAAGACATTCCTTAGGCCAAGCAGCTCCATTTATACATTCTTCTTGTAATTGCACTGTAATTTAAAAAAACAAAAACAAAACAAAAAGCCAGCGGGGGGGGGGGGGGGGGGGGGGGGTGGGGGTGTGTTTCATTTACTTCTCTGGAAAGAGGAGTAAATTCCAAACTTTTGTTCCTTTGCAACAATACATAGGGGCTCTGCAGTGCTGAGCCGCCTCGCCTGAATGCTAAATTATGGCACTTGTTTTACTCTTTATTTCTGTGTCTTGCGTGACGCGGTTTGTACCAGCAACATCTGAATGCTTTGGCTTACTTTGAAAGACGAGGCGAGTTAAGGGTCTTTCATGAAATAAAAGAAAATCCCTAAAATAGCCGTCTGTAATTTCTGAATTGTATTCTTAGCTGCATTAGCATATAGCTGGAGTTAATTCATTTGCATTAGCGAAAAAGTCAAAGTGAGAGTAGAGTTAGGCCTGTTTGAAAATCGAGCAGGAGTGTATCTGATGCAACTCAATCTCAGCTTTGAATCGGAAGCCGTCACGTTGCTTCTGAACCTGGAGACGTGGATGTTTGACTCATCCCGAACAGTACCTGTGTGACATACCAACAGAGGGGGGTTGTCCTCAGTGTTGGACTGGGGCCTCTGGTTTTCCACCACCCCAACAGCGGCCAGAACCAGGGCACAGGATTTGCTGAGGTGACCCAGGCAAGTCTGTGCTGTACCGACCACGCTCAGCTGGGACCTCCTGCTTCCCGAGCTTGTCTGGTCCCACCCAGGCTCGGGTGTTGCTTGCCTGTTCCCCCACACAGGCGTAGCTTTGGGTGTCAACAGCTCTCTGGGATCCAGGCACCTAGCTCAAAAGGAGCCTAATTTCAGGAGCCAGGTGCTCAGTTTGCATAGGTGCTTTGGAAATCCTGGGATGATATAGTGAGGTCTCCAAGGAGGAATTTTTTCCCCTACTTGGTTATCACAGTTATCTTTTGGCTGAAGCAGGAGAGCTGATAACCCATACAAACTTACAGCGAAACTAGAAATCTCTTCACTGTGAACATGAATTATTTTTTTTAAATCTTTCCGGCACCTTTGTCTCAACAAGGCGTTGAGCATTATTTTTAGACATACTGACCTTTAAATATATTTCCCACGAAATAATTGACTCCTCATTTTCTTCTGTTTTTAAAAAAGAGAATAAAGTGGAAATAGACACATTTCAGGGACCTTTCTTAAAGCATGTATTATTTGACATACTTTATATCATGTCAGTCCTGACCTGCGTTCTTTCTAAACTTAATAGTTATAATCTTTTAAATCCTTCCTCAGATGGGAGCTTCTCCGTTGCTGTAATAAGTTTTATTCTGCTGTATCCTTCTTGAAATGAGGTAGCAAGTACTTGAGCTTGAGTGTGCATGAAGGCTTTACATATGGCTTTACATTTTTTTTTCTTCTCTCCTTGTATTAACACATTCTCCCACCCTGTTGTCTTGTTTCTTTGCCACTTCTTTGTCCTTCTGTACAGAGCAGGTGTTTTCACTCAACTGCCTACAGCGACGCTGAAGAATTTTCCAGAGCAGTTGGAGTTAAGATACCATCCATCAGCCTCCATGAGGAGACTGCTGCTTTTTATGTGCGTTACCTTGCATTTGTCTACACTAAATTTCAGCTGATGAGGGAATATTTGGAAATTATATAGTCATTGACTGAGGGGGAGAAAGAGGATGGAAATTAAATGGTCACAACATTTGCTGGATATTTACTAGTGGAGAGGGAGGGCTCCTTTGAAATGAGACCAGTTTCTCACAATCTCATTTCTCTGTGCTGTTCTCTCGTTCGCTCGCTCTCTGTATCGAGCAGCAGGATTAGGGAAGACATGAAAGAAATGTCCTTTAGTTCTCTTCATTTTGGGAAGACGGGGCAGTGTGAAGTCTTTTTTGCTCTGCGAAGGGAAGGTGAATCCGGGTGCCTGGTCAGGGATGGGGTGGGGAAGGAGGAGGGAGCTGGTGGGATGCGCTTGCCCCAAAAGTTGTCAGAGCTCACAGCAGGCTTTTCAGCACGCAACAAGGCTTCTGGTGTCGGGAGGCTGCCTCGTATTCTTCATGCTTGTGGACTGATTTCTCACCAAGACAAGATTTTGGGAAAAACCTTTTCTTCCTTGAAAGAAAAGCAGATAAAAATAATACACAAGTTCTTAGTTCTAATGCAGAAAAAAAAAATATTGTTCCCTTCTGCAGACACGTGCTTGCCTTATGTTTGTGTTAGGAGAGGCACTGCTCTATCACTTGATATAAAACTGCAGGGGCACCCGC
>WHYT01016548.1:143270-154824 GCA_009806455.1 Tetrax tetrax
CAGTTTCCTCTCTATACCATTGTACGTTTTGTTGAAATATTGACCGGGAAACTCTAGGGCACATGAACGTTGACTTTAAGATTTATACATAGCCTTGTTGAAACTTCATTGATACTATGGATTGATATAAGTCAGTACATATGTATTTAGGATATGTGTCTGTAAACTTTCTAGGCAGCCTGTGGCAAATGAAAACAGAATGTTTCACATGTGTTTCTGTCTTTAAAGACCAAACACACCAGCTGAGCCATCTACAGCTCCCGTTGCCATCCAAGCCCTAAACTCTGCATGCTAAAGCAGTCGGGGTGAACCGGTTCTGAGCACCACCTTTAGCTGAAGATCTGTCATATGAAATATAATTTATGTTGTGTAGGATACTTTTAAGCAAAACTCTAAGCATTCTTCAAAGAAAGTTTCTCTTATTTCACACCGACTGTTCTCGTGTTTGATACGACACCAGAAGGTAGCAAAGCACACTTTTAGAAGCATCTTTCTCTCTCGAATGTGTGGTTTTGTTCATGCTTGTGCCTCTCCCTGTGCTCCCATCTGCTTTGGGGCTGGTAAATGGCACACATCGCTTCGCAGGCAAGTAGCAACCGTGGAAAAGGGCCTGTGGCAGCTGGCGAGATCAGGGCTTGATCCTGGCCTCTCTCCACAGAGAAGACCAGCTTGTCGGAGACCCATGGATTTCAGCTGTGGCCTTGACTCTGCCACTGAGCTTCTGAGGCTTGGGGGGAAACCTGAACACCTTTGATAGCTTTGTGTGTGTTTGCCAGAGCACCTGCTACCTCACCATTTCACTGTGGCATATACTGCGCTGAGTGAGTTCTGGAAAGCAGAGTAGTGATGGAAAGGGGGCAGTGTAATGTTTTCATTAAGTAATCTGCTTTTCCTTTTTCCTTTCCGATTTAATATTTCTTCTTTGAGAGCCCCCACTCCCCCCATGATGTGTGACCGTGTTGTCTTGTTATTTTTCTGAAATGCTCTCTGAGCACATAGGTGCAGGGACCTCTCTGCGTGGTGTGAAAATAGTTTGCTGCTGATGGTTACACCATCAAAGTTCCTGCCTGTGGCCTGATGCAGAATGGATGTTCAGAATGCAGTATCTTTTCGTCAGGGAAGGACGAAACGTGTTCACTGCTAGGTGACTATTTAAAGAGAAATCTCTCGGGTGCTATAATTGGAATACCCAAATCGTGGGCTGAGTTCCTCCTCCTGGGGTCCTGGTGCAACTTTGAAATACAGACTTTGTCAAAAGGTTTTGAAGGCAGAAAGCCTGCCAGGAAGAACAGTAGCAGAAAGAGGGGGAAGATCAGGATATCAAAGGGGATGGTACTGACGGAGGAGAAGTCTGCAGATGAAGCTCCTGTGGATCTTTCCGTTCTCCTTCCCAGGATTCAAGAGCTCTCTCCCTACAGCAGAAATCCAAAGGGGAAGCAGTGGGCGTTGGTACTTCTTCCAGCTCATCAACATGTGAGCAGCCCACCAAGCCCAGGAAAGAGGGAGGCAGGTGTAATTTACTTCTCTTCTTGCTGGCTTCAGTGAACTTGGCTCACCACGGGTCCCCCTCTTGCTTTTGTAAGATACATCGGAATTCGGTAGCAGTATAAATGTGACGAGTTTCTGGTCTGTGGTGAAGGGCACGGAGCGGTGCTGTCTTGCTCTTGGGCTCGCTCAGATGCACGTTTCATGTATCGCTTACCTACCACGCAGGGTGGTTATGAGGATTAATTAGTTAATGTTTGTACAGCACTTTGAAGATGTAATGCACTATTAGGCGCTAGGCTCTGCCTGATGCATGAGCAGAACACCCATTAATGCTAATGGCGGTTGCATGCATTTCTCAAGCAGGGAATACATTATCATTGCATTTCACAATATTACTCGATCAGGCTTTTGTAATTTAGCTTTTTAAAAAAAAAAACAGATAACTTGCAGAAATAAAACATGTTCTTAATTTTAAATCTTGCTTTCAAGAACTCCTTCAGTCTGAAATAAGCAATCATCTTTCGTTCCTCATGTTTCATTGTTTTCTCCTCCTCTTTGTATCTCATGTACCGTCTGACCAGAGGTAGATTTCTGTGTTCTGCAGTTGGCAGAGGTATCTTGCTAGCTAAGGAAGCAAACTCGCAACACCTAGCACAAATAGTATTTGATTACTGCTAATTACAGTGCTGTCACATAGACGAGGGAAAGAACGACGGCTGGCTTTGTCAAATAGCAATGAAATAACCTGCTGTCTGTCTACTGACTTAATGGCTTTAATTGCCAGCGCATAATCAAGATCTGGTGAATTTGTTTGAACATATCAGCAGGCACCAAATATTTCAATTAACATCAAGTTGTATAACTAGTCTTGCTCTAGCTAGAGCAGAATTCTGGTAAATTCAGATTTTTTTGAGGCTTACAAAAGGGTACCGTTGACAAGAGCCAGCAAGTAGACTGACAGCTAGGGTGGTTGTGGTTTTGTTGGTTTTGTTGTTTGTTTGTTTTTGCCAGACTTTGAGTAACTTTCTCCTCCTTTTGATGCTACTGGACCCTTGTAGCTGATTCCCTTTTATTTTCTTTCAGTCTGGTTTCTTTCTCAGGGTCATGTCCTCCAGCAGAATCCATGTACTGTGGGCTTTCTGTTGTGAACCCTTCTGCCCAGTCCACCCCAGGTGCGAGGCGTGAGTGGGGCCCGGGGTGTGGCGTGCCACCGAGACACCCGCTTTGTCCTGGAGGAACCAAGCCTGTCCCAACTCCAGGAGGAGCCTCCCAGCTGCAGTGTGAAGTGCAAGGCAGTCTGATTGTCCTCCCAAAGGTGGTCTTTCTTCCATGTGAATGATAGAGCTTTTTGACTTTTGTCCCTCATCCTCTTGCCAGAACAGTCTTTTCCAAGAAATCAGCCCCTTTCTATAGCCAGTGGATGTACAAGAGTTTGGGATGAATACTTGAATTATGCTCAGCTTTGAGAGCTGAATTTGTCTCAAACTCTCTGAAACCACTTTATTTAATTCAAAGCCTCAGTCAAAGATTTTTGCTCTGTCTTTGAAGGATCCTTCCTTCAGGGATTCACACCCATTCAACCAGATCATTAGCAGCTTCTTAGGCACAGAACAGGTCCTTGTGATGAAATCTGCAAGGCCTTGACCTGGACTTGCCTTTGCTCTTTCATTACCCGCTGAAACGGGGAATCTTGCACTTCTCTGAGGCTGTTTTGAGCACTGGATCCTGGAGTCTACCCTTCCCTGTCCTTTCATATTTAGTCATGACATTTCAAAAGACCCACCTGTACCAAGTTATGCCTATTTACCTCATCAGTTTTCATTTTATCTACTATCTGTATTTTCTGCTTTGTTTGTCTGGTTCCTATAGATTGTTGTGTGGCAGGCATTCATCTGGATTGGTGGATGGACGTTCTTGGCACTGAGGACTCTGTCACTTAACCACCAAAGCTAAGAAGATCAATTTATCGTTCTTGCTGTGACACCAGGAGAAGTGACCTACGCTTGTCTGTATGCTGTTATCTTATCTGTGATCCTCCTCTGGCTTCATCCACATACTGTTCAGTGCAGCTTCGCTTGACCCCAAGATGTAGTTATGACCCATCTTCTCCCTGCCCTCACGAGCCCTGTAATTTTAGAGATCGTGCTCAGCGGGCATGAATTCGAAAGCTGGCATGCAGAAAACCGCGAGTTCTTTCTGTTTGTTCTGAAGGACCTTTGGAAAGTTGTACCCACCCCCTGCTTGGTGCTGGCAAAGCTGGAGTCATTTGTGCGTGTGTTTAGTGGGAGCTGTCAGCGCTCTACAACTCTCTCCATCAGACCTGGAGTCTGTGAGCTAAAAACAACCCTAAAATGCAGAGATGATGTATTGTAGACAGATTTACAGTTGCAGAAAGGCAGAAAACTGAGCCAGAGTTTTCCTCCAATTCTTTTTTTTTTTTTTTTTTTTTTTTTTTAGGTCAAAGAGGAGAAGCCTAGACCACTAAACACTCTGGTGTTTTGCTGCTTTTGTACGTGTGTGTACATGTTTCAAGGAGTTTTCTGTCTTCCAATGGCTTCTATATATGGATATTGTAAAGATACGGATAAGCTGATATTGTAACTATAGGGTAAGGCAGAGATGCTGGGCAAGGTCAGTGGGCTTGCATGTTGGTGAAGCCAAAGACTGGGAGGATTGAGCAAGGCTCGTGAGAGTGCGTTCTTTTTTGTTTGTGCTTGCTACGTCTGAATCTAAATTTAGCTGAATTCAGGAAAATTGAATCACAAAGGGAACCTACACTTTTTTAAAAGAAAACCAGATATTCCTTAAATTTATTTATTTATTTATTTTTTCTTTCTTTCCCAGCTACTTGATTTTATTGTCCAACTGAAATAACTTAGGTATCAATCACACAGTTCTGTTGCTCTCAACTATATCCCACAGAACTAAACTGCATACTGTGGTTATGGACTCTGCATCTCTACCAATGCAGAAGATACTGGGACAGCAGCTGCCAAAACGTTACGCGTAAGAGCTACCACTGCGATAAACGGGGACAGTCAGTGTTCCCCGTCTCCTAAGGGGAAAAATAACAGAAGCAAACAGAGGTTTTACACTTTCTTCTTCTGCTAGTGTGCTTTTCATTTTCTGTGTCTTACTAGTTCTGTCACATACAGAGCCAGATAAGAACTTCATGTTATGAAGTTCATCTCCCTTCTGTACTAGATAAATATCCACCCTTTGGAGGATGCTGTTTCTGTTGGTTCTTCATTTCCCTGAATGGCTGTGGGCATGGGTGTTTTTAAAAAGTACAAGCCAGATGCTTGGAAAGGGTAAATCAGCATAGCAAAGCAGCTGCTTCCACTTACGCCACCTGAGGACCCCCTTTTTATCTTCTTTTATCTACCCTTTGTGCATTTGTAGCTCCAAGCAAACTTTGCTAATGTCATTATTGGCAATTATATCTTCATTAGTTTCTGTCTTGCCTATCATTTTTCCAGCACTCCCGTCTTGTTTACTTCTGCTCAAGAGCTGTGAGCTTTGGTAATTTTCCAAGTTGTCATCTTACACTTCCAAAATCACCAGATTTGTTTCATTAACGAAAGTACAGTCTTTGAAGTGTCTTATACTTCCTGGCACGGAGGTTACATCCATTTTTTTTTAAAACCTGGAACTGCTGTTTCCTTCTAACTCTTTTCCACAGCAAGAATTACTGCACGGTGTGTGTCTTCAGGAGCTCTGCTAGGTAGAGGTGCAGTGGGAAGTTCTGCTCTGTCTGTCTTCTTTAATATTAATGAGGTGTAGGGGTTGCTTGGACAGCTGGTGTATGCGATCCTGCAGGTTTTTACATTGCCTTTAAAATTTAGTCAAAGATAGTACTCCTGAAATGCTCCTACCATAAAGAATCGTTGGGATGTGTGTGGAGAGATGGTGAGAGAGGTAGCAGAGAGCTTGCAACAAGCGATGCTGCACGCAGCAATGATAGGCACTCATGAGGCCAGATTCCTTACTGTTCCCTCCAGTATTTTGGTTATTTTCATAATTCTCATTTTATTTTTGCTGATAAAACTTCTTGTTGGATGCCCTTCCACAGAAAACTTAGTAATTTTCCTACGCAGTTAATAATCAGATATAAAAAAAAACTATTACAGTTTAAATGATGAATAGATGCTAATTTATACATATATACTTATACTCAGAATGCGTAATTAATGATCTTCTGTGTCAGTCACGGATATGCAAATGATTATATTTTGCTACTCTTATCATAATTGTGTTGCCCCGTCTGGCTTCAGTTTGGGGGAATGATTTTACTGCAGTTTAGGCAGGGGATATGAAAGAGGCGGAGCAACAAAACAGCCCCCGGTTAGTTAATGTCTCACCGCTGCAGCTGTTGTGGCATTTTGATGATGCTTTTAGTTTTAGAAGTTGAAATGGGAACGACAGCAGTAAAGAACATAACTTTCTAGCTATGCTAATCAATCAAAACCAGGTAGGTCCTGGTTGTTTTTATGTGTGCCGCTGGCAGGCGTGCAAAGGAAAGCAGATCTCTGGTGAAAGGACCTCAGGTTTCGTGCTACGAGCCACATTTCACAATCAGACAAAATGGCAGGGTAGGTGCCGGACTGGCCTGCGCTCTCAGCTGCTGGGAGCTCTGTCAAGCAAGTGCCAGGTTGTCCCTGTTCCTGTGCTAAAGCTTTACAAGCTCATCTTCATGGTGGGTGAACTCTGTTCCCATGAAGACGACCAGTGCAAGCTTCTTCTGTTGGGCAGAGGCAAATAGGCGGTTCTATCAAGAAAGGTGGATGTTTGCACCGTGTCGGAGGTGTCAAAGGTAGGAGGTTCCTCCAGAGGCACGTTTGGAGGAGGAACCAAGTTAGAGGATCTGAGTAGCTCTCTGGAGAGCTCACCTATCCATACGGGGAGCTAGATTCACTATACCATGCTGCACCAGTGCCTGGAGTTAAGTGGTGTTCGGAGCTCATCGCGCAGCTGCGATTTCTCATCTTTTTCTTTCTCTTTAAAAAAATGTCTGCATCCATGGCAAAGAAAATATTCGTGATGTATTTTTATTAGGGCTTGTGGGTACGTTTTGCTACATAAATAATTCCTCCTTCCATAATTACAGAGAACATTAATAAAAATTATGATTTTCAGCTGAGATATGTACTGGCATTGAAGTTGGTCCAAATTGGCAATTCTTGGGATTTGGACAAAGGAAAACGGACAGGGTCAGTTATTTTTATGGCTGTCTTCCTGGTAGCTTGGACTGAAAACAGCTGGGAGGGGGAGAAAAAAAAAATCTATAACCTGACAAATTTCATGCAGTTACTGGCCTGGAAAAACTCCTTTGAATAAATTAATTAATGGAAGCTTTTCCTAACCCTCGAGCACTTCTACTTCTAGTGCTGCATGGGCTGAGGGTTTTCTGGGGCTGGGGGCAGTGGGGGCTCCCAATGGGGGTCTGCTGGGATAAGGCTGGGCAGCTGGGCCCATCCCGGTCAGGAGCAGGGGGGCTCCAGCCCGGAGCATTGGGCACCTCCCTGGGGACAGGGCGAGGCTGGGCTGGGACATGGGCCCATGGGTGGCTGGGCAGGGCTGTGGGGAGCAGGGGACCAGCACTGCTGTGGCGTCGCTGGGGCTGGTAAGGGGTCCTGGGGGCAGGGGCTGGGGGGCTGACATGAGGTCCTAGGCCATGAGGCCCAGATAGGGCTGGTCAGGGCCGCTGAAGCCCATTGGTGTCCATCAGGCCCTGAGAATTACTTCTGTATTAGACTAAAAGAAGGCTCTTGTTAATATTTTCAACTGGTCATGTAAGGAAATTCTTAAGAAATCAGAAATTCATATTGTGGGAGATGGTCTGTATCTTATTTGGGTTACAAAGGTAAAAGTGCCTATAGGATAAGCTTGATTGTTCTCCCTCCAAACATTTTTTCGTGCTGCCCGTTTTATCAGGTCCTTGGTACGTTTTAAAGCCCAGCTGCTTCTGTCCAGTCCACGTAGAGTGGCCGCACTTGTCTTCACTCAGAGTCTGGCATTCGTAAGCAGAGGGTGGTGGCTGTGTGCAGCCCAGGAAAACACTTGGCCTGAATGTCACTCCGGGAAACTCGGATCTTGCCTTCAAGTCAGGAGAGTTCACGGCTCTGCTCTTAGCACAGCTCTTAAATCACCGCTGGGATTTGCCAGGAGTTCACAGCAGCATAGCCATCAAATCACACCTCCAAATTGATCCTGCAGGCTGGGATGTCGGACCCTGGCCGGGGAAACTATTGATTCTCCGCAAAACAGCTTTGCAGGACAGGGAGGCGGTGTGATCTATACCGTTGCGCTCTTCCCTCGCTTGGACAAGTGACAGCCATCAGGACACAGGCATCCAGCAGCTCCGTGACATCAAACGCTTCCTCGTAGCTGGATGTGTTATCCAGGTCTCTGCACGGGGAGGCACACGGAGCGGTGAACTTTGGATGAGGAGAACCTGGTCAGTAAACACAGGAGAGAGTGAGCGCTCTCTGTGACAGCACCAGCGTACGGAGGAATGCGCCTCCGCTGTGGTGGTCTTTCTTGCTCTTTTCTTCTGCAAGGGGCTGGATCGCTCTTGCAAAAATGCTGACGCTTAAGTGTTCATTGCCATTATTTATAGATTACAGCTGTAATTGGTTGCAGCTCCATAGAGGCATGTTCAGGTGCCAGTGCTTTTTCAGTGCTTGTTATTCGGATGCTCTGTGGTTATGTACATTAATCTTGGATATAGCGACCCCAGGACTTTTTGTTCCAAGGTATAGATACCTAATAGCGTTGGAAATACTATACAAGTAAGGAAAATCAGGGAAGTTTTTTTCATTCCAAGCAAGGTTTCAGAGTATAATCAACAGCTTGTTTCCTAGATTTTCTTTGAATTTGTGGTACTTAGCATCTGTCACCTGTATTATAACTGAAATGCAAAAATGGAGAAATACTAAACTTAAGGAGAAATGGAAACTTCTGCTACGTGGGCAGCTTTTCATGTGTATTGTTACAAGTTACTATAGTAAAGCTTTTCCACAGAGATAGGCTTTTTCCAGTGGAATGGTAAGAAAATCTTCATTTGGTTCTTTCCGTTTTCTGAAAAATGGCTCTGCATCAGCTTGGGAAACAACAGCCTGTGTGGCTTTGTTCTGTTTGTTCCAGCTGCTGCTTCCAGACAGAAGGGCAACCCAGAGAGGAGAGCTTGGCTAGTTTTGCTTGTGAGACTCAGAACAAGTTGTTACTGCATAATCTCAGGTGAAGAGGTGCTTTTCATGCCTGTCCCGGTTCATTAATATTTTTGCTTTTGCACAGTGTTTTAAAATTCAGGTATAGATATATAAAATCTGCACGTATTAGTTTACATTCCTGTACCTCAATTAAAGACCTGGCAAGCTGGGGATGTAAACGTTGCGGTGATGTTTCTAAAGTCTCTAATAATCGTTCCCAGGATGTTTTTGGGCACTGCATTGTTCATCTGGCTTTCAACTGCTGCTCAGAAATAAGCAAATACAACCCAAAAATTGCTCTTGGAGTTAAACTGTGGCGAAGTCCGTGAAGCTGCTGGAAAAACAGCCCAGCCACCCTGAATGAGCCAATAGCAGGCAGCAGAAATATAACACTTGTAGTGTGAACGGCGCTCTCCTTCGCTCCTCGCATGCGTCAGCCACAAAAATAGCAACATTGGGAACAAAGCTCTCTTGGTTAATGAAAGAGGAGGAAAAAGGTGAGGCTCCTCCGAGTTGTTCTAATCGCCTTCTTTCCCGTGATAGCCGGGTTACCTTGGCAGTTATTGCTGCAGAAGTGCAAAGTTGGAGTCTGCACCTCCTGACATTTCTCCTTCTGTTTCTCTTCTTTGCCTGCTTGCATTGGCTTTGTGGTCACTTTTAGCTGTGTCAGCACATTGAAAATTGCTGACAGTAAACACCGAAGGCATGCATGCATGCTGCTGAAAAAAAAACCCACAAGGAAAACAGCCTTGGGTTAATGGTGGATTTGCTCAGTGTTATATGTGCACAGCTTCCAGGCACAGTCTGGAGCCTCTTACAAAATACAGGGTTTGGGATTTTGCTTTTAAAAGGGAATTGATAGGGGCTACGACATCGCTCGCTTTTCCATATGAGTTTGGGTATGTGCAGTAGGAGAGAGATTCGTTGTGCACCGTACACAACAGGAGAAAGACTAAGACTTCCAAGCAAAGCAGCAGCCATAGGCGTGCAGGATCCTGGGGTCTGAGTCGGATAATTCGGCTGTCCCTGAGACAGCCTGGGGGTCAAAGAGGGACTCCGAGGTCTGATGTTCTGTGTCGTCACTGCCATGCCCACCCTCAGGAAGGTGAACGGTGTAGAAACTGCACGGCGTGCTGATCGGTGTTAAATACTGTGTGCTGCAGCAGGCTTGCATTTTACAGGGACTGAGTGCTGGGCAGGAGGGGGCAGAAAAAGGTACCATGCTGGGCTCATTTGCGGCACTGTAGACTGGGGAAGAAGGCATCTCTTCTAAGTACCGGAGTGTGTCGGCACGTGCTAGTATCACCCGGGTATCCCTGTGTTCCCGCTGTTTTCCCCTAAAGTTCAGTGTGACCCGGTGAGGCAGCAGGCGTGGAGCTGAGGAGCTGGGTTCTGCTTCTCCCAAACTTGGCGTAGGTGCTGCACCAGTCAATGAAATTGTACACAAACCTCCAGAGCCTGGCGTTGAGCTGCATGTTGCCAGCGGCTGGGCTCAGTTTGCAGAGTGCAGGTAGGCTGGACTCAATCAAAAATGGATTTTGCTGACAGCCTGTTGCTATTTTTATAGGAGTTGACCCAGCTGCTTTGGAGCCATTGCAGCTTTCTGAAGCAGTTGTAGTGCAGACCTTGTTGGAAGAGCTTGTCCTGCCTGGTGTCTGCTGACTCAGAGCCATGTCCACCTCTCCAGAGGCTCTCGCCGGGAGCCAGGCCACCTGCCCACCCAAGAGAAACTCCTGCAATGTGGGCACTGCCACAGCGGGTGACCCAGGGGCTTCCTTCCTCTTCCCTTTCCTCTGCAGGGGTGGTGCAGGATGCAGATGAAGCTTCCAGCCTGAATCAGAAACACAAAGAATAAAACACAGGCTAGAACCTAATTTCTCTGGAGTTACAGGACAGTTTCTTCGTGGACATTATTAATTATTCTGCCTTCCACTGATGCAGTTAAGATCAGGATTTGGATCTGATCTACTTTAAGAATATCTGTTTAAGAACATGGTTTCCAAACTCAGTTTAAACTTGGTGTGGTCTCCTGCCAGCCAGCCAGCCAAGGTGCATTTTAGTATGAGCTCGCCTGAGCTGGCTTAAATCTCTGCTTTAGACCAAATTAAACAAAGGCAACCCAAAGCCAATGGAGTCTTTACTGCCTTGCCAACTCAAGGTAAAAATGCCATGAGAAAACAGGTGTTGAAAGCTGTCGAAGAAGAAGAGATGGATGTTAGGGGAAAAGTCAGGGGGTTTGACTGCCCTTGGTGTTCCGCGTGTGCTGCCGCCTGCTCAGACTGCCGGGCTTGGCAGGGCTGCGTCTCCCTGCCTGCGCGTGGTGCCTGCCCCGCTCCACGCGCTGTGCAGGCAGTGAGTAAACACACCAAAACTATTTGTTTTCTTGACGCTTGAGATTACATTGAATCCCTGCTGTAAAGCTCCCTGCATTAGAACCTAAAATATTTTTTAAAGAATTCCTAGGAGGGTGCTGGCATATAACGACTAATTTTGTAAATCTTGCATTAAAAAAAGGGGGGGTGTGCATTGGAGAGACTTCTGCTATATTTAGAATAAAACTTCATGCTCCCGCTGTCAGGATGTGAGCTTAATTACAGCATGCTGCAAACTTTGCTTTTGTGAAGGGTATTTTTCTGCACTGCTTGCTTCAAAAAGCACAGTTTTGCTGCTATTTTTATGATGCTTTTGTAACAGCAGCGGGAGTTGAAATGGGTTCGGTGAAACTTGAGAAGGATTCTCTGACAAAACCAGTGATAGTAGTTGTGCAGTTCCCGGCTTGTACTCCTCACCAGCTGAAATGAATCAATGTCAGGAGGAAGGCATAGCTGGTTGCTGTTCCTTTTTTTTTTTTTCTT
>WHYT01016548.1:154844-243570 GCA_009806455.1 Tetrax tetrax
CCCCCCCCCCCCCCCTTTTTTTTTTCCCTCTCCTGTAACTTGCAATTCACTTTTCTATTATACCCCAAATTATCTGTTAAGATTTTAATATGGATCTGCTTTTGCTGCTGTGCTTATGATTGGGTAACTGCTAGAGGATTGCAATAGAAAAATAAAACTGTTAAGTTAGCAAGTTTTGCATCCAAAACCAATGTAAAAAGTACACATGATTCAGCCTCCCTGCCTTAAGAGATAACTGCTGGCTCCGTACAATAATTGGCGAGCTGTAAGGAGACTTTTGTCCTTATCCTGGAATCAGGACGTGGTTTGCAGAGGATGGCACGCTCTGCTCCAGAGAGCAGCAGAGCTGTTGCACCCGGGGTGTGATGGTAGAGAGCTTGTGGGGGGGGTGTGTGTTGTACCTGAATGGCAAAGGATCTTAGGGCTGCAGAGGAAAATGTTTAGAAATCGGGAAACGTGGAAGATTTGGGCGGAGTGAGGGCTGGGTGGTGGGTGTTTGTCTGTCTTAAGGTCCCTTCCCTTCATTCAGCAGAACTGCTGTCTCTCTCCTTGCCCTGTGTGGGCATACAGGCTGACTTGTGGGAATCACGCGTAGGGAAAGAGTTTTAGTTTAAGCAGCATAAAAAAACCCTTGACCTCTCCCCAAACTGTGCCATCTGGAGGGATACACGTTTCTCATTCAGGTGGCCCAGCTTCCATATCCTGAATGTTGCTGAGGATGAGGACTGCAGTCTAAATGACATCCGTAGCTGCGAAGGACAGCTGGCACCTCTCAGAAACGTCTCAAATGCAGTGCAGGGCTGAGTTCCCATTCAAGTTACTGTGAGAAAACAGCGTTGCTGTAAACACTCTGCTGCAGGAGAGCGTTTCAGTGCTTTGCACCAGCCAGATGTTGAGGTGCTTCTCTTGGTCACCGAGCCCTTGAAGACCTGAGCCCTTGGTACCTACCTCTGTGTAGTTAGCTCTCGGTGAAGTCCTCAAGCCTGGAGCACCTAGAGATACACAAGATGGAACTGTTACCTCCTGAAAGCTTCTCGCTTGATTTCAAGGGTCATTTCATACTGAAGCAGCAAGCCATGTGGAAGCCAAGCGCGTGAACCTTGTAGGAACCATGTGGGGAGGCACGTGGCTGTGCCTGGAAGGTCAGATTTCAGAGAGATTTCTTTGAAACTAAAGAAAAGTGCACATGTTTCTCCTGCTAGCATGCTGGGACGGCGCTGGAGGCAGTAAGGGGGAAATGCCCAGGCAGTACTGCAACGGAGGGTGCTGCAAGGAGCGTTTCCTTGCACAGAGGTGCAGTTGCATGAGGAACCGGGAGAGGATCTACGCTGGGGGAAATAAAGTAGAGCCAATAAAGGATTCTGAAATCCCAGATTCAATCTGCACCTAGGAAAAGATTCCTTAAAGAAACAAAGTAATTCAAAATGAGCAGTATCTGCACTCTTTTTTTAAAAAAATATTGATTGGAGCTGTCATAAAGAGGGAAAAAACCAACATTTTTTAATGGTAGTGGAGAGGTTTTCTGCAAAATATTTAATTTGTCAACATGTTACACTAAAAAGTAAATATGACGTAATTTGCTGGAAGAAACATTATTTTCACTTTTGCAAATAGTAATGTAAATGTTAAATTTGCTTTTATTTCCCCTCCTTGGTTTTTAAAAGGAAAATAAAATAATTGGCCGGATGTCTTTAAGATTTGATGATAGATTCCGCAGTAGAGAAGCTTGACACCTGGTAGAAATTCTCCTTTCTGCAAAGCTTTTATAATGTAACACTATAAACTCACGTATCTAAGGTAAACTGTTTTCCTGCCCCCACGGGACTCTCACCAATTTCTCCTATTAGCATTGTGTGAGGATTCTATTGAGACTGCTCACCTGATAAGCAGAAGTGTACACAAGTGGCATTTGCAAAATCCCAACAGAGAGAGACTCCAGTTGGAACTAGTAATAATTGAAAACATTTTTAATTTAGGCAGGAGTGTGCTTAAAGATATTCCAGCATCTTACTAGAAAGTTACTGCTACAATGATAAACAACCCTGATGGCTGGGGGTGGGTAAAATAATTCAAGATCATGAGGTGGTGTTTTGCCTGTGCTGTGTTTCTTGGCTTTGTTTTAGCAGCATCATGGCAGCCCTCCCCTGAGAAGGGTGCTCATTTCCTATATAAAGGATGAAAAGCTCCCTCACTTTCTGAAACGCTGCAGGGTCCCTGTTCCTCTCGATTTCCAGAAACTTGCTTGAGTAGCACTGCTATCTGAGAGTTGAACAAATAAACCTCACTTGTCCCTGCGTTCCCTGGGTTTTTGGACTGTTGGCTCCAACAATACTTCTCACAGTGAAGGAAAGAATTTGTTGAGCTGAATTTATTAATTATGGGCAAAATATTGACGTTCTGATTCTGCAGTTACCTGTTCTAAGACAATGTAAAAACAAAGTCGAGACCTTTATAATTCTGTTTTTAATTTATTGACAGTGTGCCAGAACAAAAGTGGCGTCTTCTGGAGAGTATAATGAATAATTTGCCTAGAACAACTTTGGTGTGTTTATGTTTCTTCAAACATAATCTAAGACATTAAAAAAAAAAACCCTTTCTGTCAGTGAGATGTAAGCATTAGTCTCTAGACAATTCTTGCTGCAATTAAGAATTACATAACAATCTGATTGTTATGAGTCAAAATAATAAACTAGTAAGGATTAATAGAATATTTGGCTAGGAAAAAAGGAGATGGAGTGTCTTGTCTTTCTGTGTGCTGTGTAGACAAAAGCTCTTTCACAGAGGACCAAAGCTTTTGGAGGAGAAGGAACTGAAATGGATGATTTAATATACCTCCACAGAACAAATGTTTTCACTAATACCTTGCCCAGGACATTAAGTAAATGGCAAAGCAGAGAAATTCTTTGCTAAATGCTATTCTATTTGCATGAAGGTACTTCCTTTATGAATTGGGCTCGTTGGTGCTGAGCAATATTGACATACTGAGGCAGACTGGGTGGAGGGATTCATAAACAGAACATTTTTACCTCCTGATGGTCTCTCTCCATCCCTTCTCTGCTCTTTAAAGGCTTCTCTAGCATCTCTGCAAAAGAGGTAGTTTTAAGTGAGAATGCTGTGATTTTATTCCCCCCGCCCCCAAATGATATCTCCTCTGCTGTAGTCGCAGTATCAGTATGCTGCTTCAAGGAGAGCTGTCTTAATGCTATTCGCTGTCTCTTTAATGTATTGTGGCTTCATTGCAAGGTCACTTCTGGCACCTCAGAGCCTGATCTGGCAGGAATGGCCAAGTGGAAAGTAGGCACCTTGAGATGTTCTGTCCTTCGGCTCCCTGGAGAAGTGTAGGTGGGTGGAAAGGAGGAGCAGGGGAGCACTGGAGAGAATGATGGTCCATCTCCTTCCTCCTGTCAGCGAGAGTGCTGGAAATTTCAAGTCTGTTCGTAAGTCTTTTTATCAGAGACCAAAATCATGACAAGTGTGAGTTGAAAGTCACTTCTGTCATCTTCTCTCCCCAGACCCTAATGCAGTAACAGTGAGGCTCTGGTTTCATAATACACCCAGGATGGACCTCAGGAAGCAGAGAGGTGTGATGGGCAAGAGCTGCCTGGTACTTTAGTATGTTTATCAGACCCAAAGTTTGATTAGGCAAATTAGATCAGGTAAATATTTAGCAGGCGCAGGCTGCCCAGCCCGTAAACATCAAGGAGTATGTGATATATGACAGGGTAAACCACCGAGAGCTGGCCAAAGGCCCAGCAAAGGCAAACACGACAGTCCAGGATATTTGCTCCTCCGGTCCAGGGCACGGCCCCTTTGGCAGAGCCCCAGCTGCAGAAGAGCCCGTGTGCAAGGGGAGAGCCGGGCTGGGCAGGGGGCTGGCCTGGCAGGCTGAATGGGGGAGAGAAGAAACAGACATTCTCCTTTCTCTCCCTTCTTAAAATCGATGCTGGGTGATGTTTCTGTTATTTCCAACACGTTTCGGAAACAAACATCAATAGGAGCTAGAGAAGCAGAGCCAGCACCAGCGCAGTCTTTATGAACTTTTGCTCCGCGGGATTTCCTCTTCCCTCCTGTCACCACTACTTCTTCTGAGACTTCTCTGACTAAGACAATAGCAGCCTCCTTTGCTACTGGCTCTCTTTGTGTCAGCCCACCAGCACGGGATGCTTCGTAAACCAGAATGAAGATAAAGTCCCACAAGAACAAGTAATCAAAATGAGGCAGGGGGGCTTACCCACAAAAGTGCAGCTCAAGTTTTCTCTTAATTTTGTGGCCTTCGCAGCTGGGTTGTGGTCACGGCTGACACGAGACGACTGGTTCCTGGTGGATCCGAGTCTTCACCACTGCGTGTTGCTTGCAACATCTGCCAGTTTCCTGAGGTTGTTCTGGCCAGCAAGGAGTTGGTAGGCAGGAGCTGCCACAGGAATTAGTTGCCAAAATCAGGCAAAAGGCTGCCTGCTTGGCCTACCCCTGATATCTGTATTGGTTTTGATTTGCAGCCGTCACCCAGGTACGGGATTTATGTGAAGTGTAGATCAGAATCTTGAATTATATTCAGCACAGGAATATTTCAGTTCTGGGAGTTCTGGTTCAGAGTGATCACTTGTTCAAATTGCAAAAACATAATCCCTCAACTTTTATTGGAAGGGCTTCCAGGGCAGGCCTTGAACAGATTTATACTGTTTATTTCAATCTGTATGCCATTGCTGCTGCTAGAGTCTGTGTGCTTGCTTCTGAAGGAGAATGGCAGACGACACAACACCTACATACAGTGCAAAACTTGTCACTTCCATAGGCAGGACTATCAACATGGCTACTAATATGGAGGTGCCAAGAGGAGCATTGTATTTGTTTGGATTTTCTTTTTTTTTTTTTTTTTTTTTTTTCTTTCTCGAGGCTTTCTATATCTCCTTGTGCAGAACAGATGCACAGCTGAACCGATGCAAATCAGCTAACTAGCCAGAGATCTGAAATGTGTCGTGGACTTTCTCCCACATCCATATGCTTCACTGTGCGTTAAGAGAAAGGGAGGAGGCTGTTGGGAGCAACAGGGTATGTGTTGATGTTTCCTATATAAAAGGAGCATCCCTGCATCGTGCCTGAGGAAGAAGCTGGAGTTCTCTGGGCCACGGTAAAGCTTGAGTGACCTGGAGGGAGGTGGGTGCCTGTATCTCAAAGCTGGGTGCAGTTTCTTGTGAGCATCAGTGTTAGCTGATTGATAAATCCTAGTGTCCCAGACCAAAGAGGACAGTTGTTCCATTTAGTTGCTAGACAAATGCCTGGTACCCTGATCAACCTCAGTCCTTTCCGTAACTGTCCATTATTTCAATTGACTGTCAGGAGTGTGCTGAAAATTGTAATTTATTTGCCCTGCTGACATGGGGACCAAGAAAAACCCCTTTGCAGGCCAGAACCGGTCCTTATGCCACAGACTGGCCACCCACAGTCTTTAGAATGGCTGTGAGTGAAACGCTTTGGCTCTGTCACCCATGCTTTATTTGGGAAAGTACCAGAGTCGATTTTGGAAATGGGGCTGAGGACTGTGCTGGAGAAGCAAAGGCCGCTTGGTTTGAAACGGCTGATAGAGCTGTCTCAGCGTCACTGATAGCCGTGTCAGTCAGACCCTGAGCTGACTTAGGGCATTTTAAGGGAAACCTGGCAGAGTTTTGAGTTTAAGTGCTGTACTCTGAGTTGCAGGGATCTTAGGAGATGGTTCAGGTACAACACCAAAGGTTCCAGTGTGTGATGTGGCAGATGACCGAAGGTGGGGATGTTTTCCGCTGTCTGAAATCCAACTAGCCTCCCTGGTGTGCCAGTGTCCCAAAGCCCTTCAACCCTCCTGTGCTTTCCAAATTCTGCCCTTTGGGCCACTGTCGGGGTGTTCCGCAAAGCGCTTTCTGATATGAACAGTATCCAATTTGCTTCCATTTTTCAGGCCTCTTAAAGAGCCCAACTGAAAACAAATGTAGTCAGCAGCTTCTGATGCAAGTTTATTAATGTCTGGGCATATAACAACATTCCCATTAGTTACCTTCTTTGAAGTAAAGCACAACAGATGGCTGTTTTACCATTTTTGTGCACGGTTATGTGGTGAATTTGTGCGGTTAGTGACGGTAAATGCCAATATAACAATGCCGATTTCAGGGCAGTGACTATTGATGTGAACTGGCAGAAACAGAGAACATTTCCTAAAATGTCTTTCAATTTTGGGGTACAGTTTGTTTCTGTAACTGACAACCTAAAATTCTGCCCCCACCCCGGCCAGTACCTTGTCTTTTGTAGTGGAACTTGTACTTGCCCTGCTCAGGGCTTAGAAACCAAGACTGGAGGTGACAACCACCACTCCTTGCTCTTCACATCACCACTTTTTCTTGCTCCTCTCCCACTTCTTGCAGTTCCTTCACGGAGGCAGAGCTAGCCCGCTGCTGCTTGTAGCAGGGTACTTCCCTTGGAGGCCTGGAACTGCAAACAGAACGTTTAGTCTAGATGTGGTTGTTTGGATTTCTAATCTGATGAAACCTTGCTCCAGATTCTCCCGGGAGGAAATGAAGCAGGAAATGGCATTTTCTCCATTTCCTTTACCTCAGCGTCACCCTCTGCATCATCTGATGAGATGATACTGTGCCTGAGAAACACATAGGGCATTTTTTTTCCCCTGTAGGTTTTTCTCCTGACAAATGTAGGCTCTGTCAATCCTTCCATTTATTTCCCTTGAAAGTGTGAATTATAAGAACGTTTAGGTTTTTTATCTAAGCAGATTACAGACATTGGATGTACAGACAGCAATTTATTACACTTTTCTTCCCCAATATTGATTAATAGGAAACTATCTCCATTGTGTAGGCCTAGGGTCTGGAAAAGGCTGTTTTATTCTCAGGAATGATCCACTCAAACTGTAAACGTGTCGCTATACTGTCGTGGTGCATTTTATTCAAAGGGGCTGGGAAGGAGGAAATTCTTGCTTCTTTAAACCTTACTGTGGTTTTTTTTGTGTATCTCCTTGAGTCAGATCTCAAAGATGAAAACCAATTAGTCCCTTCAGAGGTATAATTTTAAATCAAGTAGTGAAATACGTTTTAAACAAGTAACAAGTGTGCAATGTATGCTTTCACGTAACTGAATCTTAAAAATTAATAACAATTTTATCCTGAAATGAAAATCTCTGAGAGTTCATCTTCAGTGGCGCTGTCTACACATCTGTCTTGTTGCTTTTTGCTGGTCCATGTCAGAGACCACACCTGGTGGGGCCCAGGGCCAGCTTTGTGGCCAAGGAGATTCTTGTCTGAGGGGAACAAGCAGAAACTGGAAATCCCTGAAGTGGGAAGAGAGCTGGGGGCAGGCAGACCTCGAAGAACCTGAAGGGACCACTGGATCCCTTCCTTGAGTCCCAAAATATCTCCTTAGTGGTTTGCCACCAATGGATGAGAAGACACTGGGGGGCAGATCCTCTAGTTGCTGTGCCAGAGTTGAGAGTGAAAATAACATCTAGCACACCTTGTGTTATTTAAAAGAAATCTGTCTTTCATAGTACAGCTTCCCGTGCACCTGAAAGCTGAGGGTATGGCTTGTGTCTGGACTTGAGGCTTATCAGTTCACCAGCTCGGGTGGGGAGAGGAGGCAGGAAAGCCTGTCGCAGTGTTCAGGAGTGAGCAGTGTATCAGGATGTAGAAAGAGAAGAGCCTCATCCCATGTGATTGTGAGGGTGCAGAGGCCTTTTCTGACTGCAGCAAAGGCTGATGCTCCTTGTGGGATGCTGTAGCTGGACCTTCCCACAGGACTCTTGTCTGCAACTTCCTCTCACCGGTGAATGCAAGTGGGAAATCTGCCTTTCCTGTCAATCAGAGCTTCCCCGAGTACCAGCGGAAGGACAGAATTGGCAGCATTCTTGTCAGTTTTGCTGCTGCCCATAGGGTACTGATTATCATTAATGAGTCTTATTGATTTCGCTGTGCGGCTTCTTGGGAACAACAGGAGAAGCCTGTCCACAGACTCAGAAACACGGCACAGCAGTGGGTCATATTTGGAAAGTTATCTGTGCAGTCACAAGGGTTGGAATTTTTTTTTTTGTTTTGTTTTGTTCAAATTAAAGGCTAGATTCTGCAGAAGCTGATGATTTCGAGAGCCACATCCTTCCCCAGTCTCATCAGGAAATCGTTCCACTTACCACTGGTGAGTAGGTGAGTGGATCCTCAAGCCCTCACGGAAGCTGTTCTCTCGGCTTCAAGAGAGGGAAGGAGTTGTAATGCGACAAGGATCTCTCGGGATCTCTGGGTCTGATGCTTTCAAGACGGCCTGAGTTTTGTTGGTTTTGGTGTTGGTTGGCTCTGGCCACTGCACTGCTCCACCCGCAAGGCCGGTCCTCTTTGCCCTGTCTTCTTAGTAGCGATCCTTGTTGTAAGGTGTGGAAATTAAATCCCCGGATTCGAAGCCCTCACTGAAGGGCAGTATGTGAAAGGATTCGCCCTTTACCTAGACATCATGTCTCCAGTTCATCCTCCCCCTGTCCCCCAGCCCTGGCAAGGAACGCCAGCACAAACAAGTGCTGTTTGTTTGTTTGCATTTTGCTATAAAGCTGAAAATAGCATGGTTACTGTGCTTTTTAATATTTTTTTTTCTCTTAACAAAACAGATGTTTCCCAACAGTTTTTCTCTCTTGGTTGAAAACCCCTAATTTCTGTCAAAACGCCCGTCAGGCAGTGACTCTTTCAGGAGCTATGCTCGGGCCGGCAGTGCCGTCCTGTTGCCTGCATCGAGTTTTGAGTCCGTAGGGGTTTGGCAGCTCCCAGAGTAACTCTGAGCACGGGAAGGCGAGACCTTAGGATTAACTCCATCCTCTCCTATAAGTTGTTCTCTTAAATTGTAAAAAAACAAATGAGGAAACGGTTTCCCCTGCAGACAGTGCTTTTTAACGCTAAGCAGTGCTTCCTCTCCCTGCCCTCCTCGTTCCAGCGTTGCAAACAGCAGTGTCTCCAGACGGCAGCGATGGCAGCCCAGTGACGTTTATCCTTTGGTAATCAGTTAATTGGCACAGCCCTCTAGCTTTCAGCCTGTGCCTCTTAGGATCACACCGGATTTCTGACCTGTGATAATTTCGCTTTGAAAGGATGGCTCCATCCTTAAGCCCGTTAGCCAGATGCCAGCCCTTGCTGGGGCGATGACGGGTGGCTCTGGGCACGGACAGGTGCCAGTTATGTGCTGCCAACCGCATCCCTCCACGGGATGAACCTGATCCCAGGACTGGGGAGACGGGGCCCTGAGGAGGGCAGGTTCCCCCTCAAAGATCTCTTCCCTGAATTCCCAGCTGTAGGCAGAATCCCTCCCTTGCGCTGTGGAGGGGGGAGGACAATTTTAGCCCCCTCGGCTGCCTGAGGTGCGGGATGCAGCTAAGGGCACAATGCCAAGCCTGCCAGCTCACTGGCCTGATCTGGTGTGGCAAATCCCCTTTTCCTAGGTTCCTGAGGGTAGCTGTGGCCATGGCAAGTGCTTGGAAAACTTTCCACATCACTTGCAAAGCTGCCTTCAGAGTGAGGCCATCTTAAAGAGTCTGTCTAAAAAAAAAAAAAGGTGTAAAATAGAAACATTCCCTCGCTCCCCCATCTCCTTATCTCTCACTTAAAAGTAAAGGAAGTAGAACATTTTAAAGCAGCTTTGTTTCTATGGATTAAATGAATTGAAATACGGCTTCTTCCTCCCTTGATTTTCTGCCCTCGGCCGGCTAAAGAGCTGGTCCATTGAAATATTGACTCTCATTAGTCTGAGATTTGGATTTTTTTCATCTCTTGATGAAGCACAGATCTTTTTTTGGTAACCACCAGCCCTCTATCCTAGCTGTTCCTGCATAACAGCTTCCCCTTTGATATGACAATGACTTTGTACAGGGGAAGGACCTTTGCCAGAAGAAGAATTGTTTCAAGAATTGATGAAGGGTGAAAAGAAATTGGCAGCATTACCACTTAAAGAAAAGAAAGGGAAGACAGCACACCTTGTCACACAGATGAAGGGGGATGGAGGCGAGAGAGAGCGTTGCTAACAGGCCGGCTGAAAGCCCTCCGAACAACCTGCCGTTGCTCTCCCCGGCTCCTCCATTGATTTCCTCCTGCCCTCCGTTGGCCTGGCTGCAGTTAAACCTCGCGTCCTCCTCGTGATGCTGAACCAAATCAGATTTTTTTGCTTTTAGTTGTTCGATCAAATTTTCCTTCCTTGAGCTTAGGAAGGCACACTTGGGACTTGATAGTAATTGCCTCCCCGCGCTGAACTGCTGATACCTTTATTGGATTGGCGTAGGGTTTCAGAGGACTGTGTTTAACATGCAGCGAGCCGCGGCAATGCAAACAGCTCCCGTGTTTAAACAAGCATCCATTAGGCCAGGAAACAAGACAGTGCCAGCCCATTTGGTGCTCTCCGGAGCTGGCAGCTTACGGGGAACGGTGCGGCAGGGCTCGCTTGGGGGGAGACACAAATGCGGTGTCAGGAAAACAAGCAAAGCATCTCTGTGGGTTTGTGAGAAATGAGCCGGGGGTGCAAGGGGGGGAAAACTGTTGCGACTGGGGACATGTGCAAAGCTCATTAATATCTCATTATGTTTGAATCGCAGTCTCCCGGCAGATTGGCATTAACATGTGATGTGCTGGAGGAAGGGCCTACCAGAGAGCAGCAGGGATATTTTAAGCAAGCTACTTTTTGTTTTCTTTTTTTTTCCTTTATACCGAAGAAGCGGAAAAAATAGCGCGCGCGGGGCGAGGTGCCAGCAAACCATGATGTTTTGTGCATCAGCCCAGTACGGTACCCTTCATCAAACAAGAACAGTGCTTGGTTGGGCTTATCGTAGTACCCACTAGCATCTTTTGGTATTTCTGATAAACCTCCTTTACTTTAAGGAGTGCTTAACTCAGCTGTAAATTTTGGCTCAGTGTGAAACTTCCAACATTCAGGATCTCAGCCCAGGATTAATTCCCCTACCCCCAACTGGCTGGATTTGAGGATTGCGGGGGGGTGCTTCGACATTTTGCTCCCTTCTGTAAGTCTGTAGATAGAATGATGTCTGAAATACTTTTTCTCATGCTCCTATACTGAAATAGCTTTTGTTTTATCCTTAACTGGAGCATTGCAGTCATTAGCTTATCAGCTGATAAGCTGCAGTCATTAGCTTATCAGCTGACATCAGTGCCCATACTGGCTTCTGCAGGACCACATACGTTTTTTCTGATAAAATCTTAGCTGCCATGTTATTGGGAAAATACCCATTAGTTTTAGGGCCAGTTACTCCTTGACTTTCTATACCTGAAGTTGTAAATCCTCTTAGAAAATAAAAGGTGATCCCCAACAATGGCTTATCCGAAAAAGAACTGCAGCAGCTCTCCTCCCTGTGCTCCCAGTTGCTGAGCCGCGTGATTTATCTCGGCAAACTTTCACCGAGAAGACTGGAGCCAGGAGAGGGACAGAGAATGTACTTCTGTTGTGCTCTGCAGCAGCAGGCTTTCGTGCAGAAGCGTTGCACTGACAACGTACCAAGGAAATCTACGGGTTTTGCTTTTCTGCAGACACCTTGTCATTCTGCTACGGCATACAAAAATCATTTTAATGGGTGCTGTATTTGAGGAGACGTTTATAGCCAAACTGTAACAAAACCATTCTTCTTCAACTCCTTTTGTGCTATGAGAGCAAAACAACAGTTAAATTAGCTCTGACTCTTATGAAATGCTTGCAAGCCCATAGATCTTGGTTCAGACTGCATATTATGTTTGAACTTTATTGCCCAGGCTATTTGTTATGTGTTTATCCTTCCTAGTAAACTTTCTTTTGCTTTTATGGAACAATATGGGAGCCCTCCAGTGGCCAAACTAATCATTTTGAGGAATGGAGTTCAAGTTCTGCCAAGGAGGTTGATTTTTTTTTTTTTTTCTTCCCTATTAAAAAAATTAATTTTGCAATCTTTTTATAGTCAGAATTTATGTAGAGTTTATTTGAGTCACAGCATCATATGTGAAAAGTAAGGAAAGCCAGGAAAGAGAATAAATAGTCTCTTTGCATACGTAGGATCTCCATATAGTTGTTTTGTGTTCTCAAGAATGTAATGGGTTGATTGTTTAAATAAATCCAATTAGATTACATTTTCTGAGAGGATGCCATTATGTGTATGAAGCAGAGAAATGCATTTCGAGTATCATGACAATTCAGATTTCCTTAAGAGACTCTCTGTGTTGTGACTTTTTATCTACGACTGGCCGGTCTGTTCTCCAGCAAAGCCCGTTTTTTGTACACGACGCTGTCATTCGTATCAGGGGCCTCAGCAGGTTGGAGATTTCGGCCTCAAGGCTCCCTTGTCTGCTGCTCCCACTGGTCTTTTACTTGCCATGGCCTTTCACGGTGATACCCACTCTGTGTATGAAATAATATATATTTTTTTTATATTGTATGCCCTAGATATTAGGATGAGGAGCTCTCCTTATAAAGAATATTGAGATCCTCAAGATCCACTTACCTGTGCCCCCTCACGTTTGGTGTCATGGTTATCACAGTTCTTCCTTTTCGACACTGAACTGTGGTAATAGTCTTGAGGAACCCAAAATCAGATAGGTGTGTCACAGTTACATTGGAGCTGGGAGTTTTGGGAGGAGGTGGGGCATGACCAGGGGAAGAGGGGAAAATATGGTCATTTTTTAATCTTCTAATAGGATGACTGCAACCTAGTATTTGGTTGGTGTTCAAAAAGCAGTTAAGCAAGTGCTTAAGGTGGTTATTCCTGGGTGGACTCCTCTTTGTTTAGGGGTCACTGGAAATGAGTTTGTGCCACTTTGCATTGTATAGCTGCAGCTTTATAAAATCATGTATTAGCATCCAAATGCTTCAGAACTAGAACATTCAAAAACTGGTGGAGGGAGGGCTCTGTTTGTTTTACTTCAGTAAAAAAGCTTCTAAGTAGCTTTTCTTCTGCGGGCACTGTGGGCATAAGAACAATTGTATTGGGTGATCTCAAAAGTGCATTTAGCTCCGTGTCCTCTCCGCAGCAGAAGTCAGTAAGCAGAGGGTGAGAAACAGAGCAGGCACAGGGTCGGCTTTCCCTGGCACATCTTCCCACCTTCCAGCCATCGCAGGTGTAAGGACCACTTGCTGAGCCCATCTGCAGGCAGGTTCCATTTGCAGCCCCCTGCATAGGTGAAGAACGTTTGTCCTTGCAAAGCGGGGTGAAAATGAGGAAAGCCAGGAAACAGTTGCAGCAGAAACTTGTTGCTTGCACTGCAGATGGGGGCAGGTTATGCAAATTCCTCTCATCAGTGGAAGCTGGAATTCCTGGAGCAACCCTGGGCATTGTGCTCCTTTCATGTTTTTTATGTGAGTTTGAGAATTGCTGGGGGAGACGGACACCCAGCTCCAACTGACTTTTTGAGGAAACGGCTAATGAGGTCAGTTTTTCTCGTGACTTTTTCTAAGACCTGCAAGCACTGGCAGAGCTGGGAAGAAAGCAGTCAGATAGATGAGGAGAGTCTGATCGGAGAATCTGAGTGTGCACTGCAAGTGGGAGCAAGAAGGGACCTTGTAACTGTCAGAAGGAAGGCTAATGCTCCAGAATGGCTTTGCTTTCTGCAGCCACAGAACTTATGTGTGAGGCTGTGAGATCTGAACTGTGAAAACAGGGGGAAAAAGTGACAGGAGAGGAAAAAAGGTGGGACTGTGCAAGGGGGGAGCCAAACGTTCCCCGCCTGCCTGATGCACACTTCATAGCCAGCTCCCCGAAGCCTCCCATCACTGCGTAGAGCTGCTGCCACCGTTTCTAGCTTGCCACTTGTTTGTCATAGCCTGCTCTGACGGCTGCTGCCGCTCGGATGAGACCTTCGGGGATCTGGCAGAGCTCTGGGAAAGCGGAGGAAGCAAGGACCAGTTGTAGCTCTTAGCCCCTCGCAGGGCAGCAGCATGAGAGCAGCTGTATCCCCAGGGGCTCCTGCCCGCAAGCCTTAACGCAGAGACGTTGGAGCGTAAGCTGGGAATGCCGGAGCGCGCAGGCCGTCTGCAGCCCTGCTGTGCTGGGACCGAGGGGCGAATCTGTAGGGTTCTGTGGTTTAGCCTGAATCCTTGTGGTTTGAACCTCTGCTAGGCAGTGGCTGCGTGGAGAGACGGCGTTCCCAAGAAGGGCGCTGTGCCCTGCTGCGTTCCCCCCGCAGCTCCTTAGGGAGCCTTTCGCTCCGTACCCGTTTAATAGCTCACTGTCCGATACCATTTCCAGGCCCTACACGGAGAGAACATCCTTGGGTAGTTTATGCTGCTGCACAGAGACGCAGGGAACGCTTGAGGGGAAAAATATCTGCTCTACTTTCAGGCATTGCAGTCCTTTCTCATTAGCAGGGAGAGAAGGCTGGCACTACTTTACTGATGAGTCAGGAGGATCCTCTGTTTTTGCAGTGTCAAATGCATCTAATAGGATTATTGTGGTTCTGAACCCGGAGTTTGGCAATACCAGACAGCTTTGGTTTTGGGAAAAAAAAAACAACCCCAAAAAACTGGTTACTTCTATCCCTAGACATACGGAGACCCCGTTCTCCTGCAAATCCTACAGCCACCAGGACCCACGGTATTCAAGGTTGGTTCTTGGCCTCCTGGCTTCCACCTGGCATTGAAAAAAGTCAGTGTGGGGCAGCTGTGCATTTTAAAGCTGGGTCCTTAATGTCGTTCTGAAATATGCTAATTGCCAGGCTTTTGTTTTCATTTGACAGTTTTGAAAAGCTTAGAAGAAAGGAGGAAAAATAAGAGTATTGTAAATAGCCCTAGGAAAAACCTCAGCCTGCTGCCCCTGTAATTTCCTTTAAAAACAAACTTTCATACGGTGGGAAGATCTATCACACAGCAGATCTGCACACAACCCTATATGCCCCATATCTACGTGGTTTTCCATCATCTTTAAGCATACTTGTTCATTGTTAAAGTTGTTACTAAAGTTACTACAGCTGTTATTTAAGAAGGAAGGAGTGCTTGCTTATCCCAAAGCTTGTTTATATTTCCCTGCTATATGTGCATCTAATTAAAAATACAGGTTGTTTTTTTGTTTTTTTTTCCTTGTCTCTGCAGACTTTGCTTAGACCATCATGGTTATAACACTACTATTTCTGGAATTTAAACTCGCAGCCCCTCCTGCTACCTTTCCCCTTATCTTTGCCTCTTTTAAATAATCCAGAAGTGATTAGGCGTATAAGTAACTAAGCAAGAACTTGGAGCTGCACAGCCTTCTTTCCCTTGGCGCTACGAGAAAGTAAGACTCTTTCCAAGAGCAAATGTAATATCATAATTACAGGCCAAACGATGAAGATTTTAAGCTTTTTTTCTTAGAGTTTAGTGGGACAAAACTGAAGCCTCTGGAAATGAAACTAGGGGAAGGACCTGACCCACGCAGGCAGAATCTTTATTAAACGCAGATGTCAAGAGCAGTAGCATGTAATTAGTGCTATAATTGTGACTGGGCAAATAATGTTGGTGGCTTGGGCAGGGTCCAGATGCAAGCATCTGACTGTGGATGCCTCTCTGTAAGCGAGTTACTAAGGCTCCCTTTAAGGTCAGCGTAAAGAAAAAGACGCTTCTAGAGCATGATTTATCTCATTCCTATCCCAGCCTGGTGCAGGGGATATGAATCGCATCCTTAAGACTGGAATGAATTGACTCGTTCTTGCCTGCAACTTTCTTTATGGTGCATACAGGAGTTCCCAGGCTCTTTCTGTACTATTCATAGCTTTCCCCCCTCCTTTCTTTTCCCTAAGTAAGAAAAGAAAGAGGAGCAAAAGCACTATTGCTCTGAGAAGATATATTTTATATTCCCATTGGCTGGGCACAGGATTTGGGAGATTTGAGTCCAATTCTAACCCTTCCACTGACTTAATATACAGCTTTAAGCAAGCTTCCTGCTCTGTTTTCTTGAATTAAATGCGGAGGTTTAATATACGTTTGCATCTAAATGACAGACACCATTTAAGTGCTGAGTGATGGTTTGTTTGGGTTTTTTTCACACACGAATAGGGATTTTTTTTTTTTGTTTTGTTTTTAGACTCAGCCCGCCTCTGTTTTTCTCCTAGACCAAAATCCCCATAATCCTACTCTTGGTAGTAGCCCAAGCGTACTTTATCACCAGACTAACAAATTAAACGTGCCTTAGTACTAGGTGGCTCATCGCTCCTAGAACAGGAGAAAAAGGTGGGAATGAGAAGTCTTTTAGGAAGGAAAATAAGATTAGTGGAAGCCTGTTACATGAATGCACAGCTGGCTTATGGTGCAGATCTATGGCTTATCTAGCAGCAAACTGTGATGTCTTGTGCTTCGTACCTCCAAAGGGTTTAGGAAGGAACAGCGGTGTTCTCAGTGACTCAGTCTTACCTACAGCTTGTAACAATAGCAAATACCCTTTTGTCTTCGTGTGTTTGTTTGATGCTCTTAAAGGCACAAACTCTCAGTGGTGAATGGGACTTGAAGTCTAAATTTAATTTGGATTAGCTGGTACTATATGCTTACTATGCATAGATGGATGAGGTGAAAACCCACGTGAGTATCACAGACAGCAACTACGCATGCATGTGTGCACATGTGTGAAAAGTGCAGGGAATTTTATTTTTTGCCAGCAAAAGGAAAAAGTAAAAATACCTGTGCTGCGCACAACGGATGTGCGCAGACATACATAGCATTACGAGTTGCAGTTCCTTCCTTTGGAGGCCTTTTTAGATTGAGCTTGGGCACCTTTTTTTTTTTGTTGATGTCACTCTCGTCAACAGAAGGAAGGCTCTAGGCCAGATGATTTTGCAGTTACTGCTGGCCTTTGCTCCTGGCAACCATTTTTTCTAGGTTGAGGATGGATCTTGGGGATACTGGAAGAAACGATCCATGCTGCCCACCAGAAGGGCATGAAAGCCAGGAGCAAACAGTATGAATTGCTTGGGCAGATTTCCCATGGCTGCTGTCTTTCCTAGGTGCTCCAGGTATGTGCATGGAGAGGAGAGATTCAGCAGATTGTAACAAAGTGCATCCTTTTTAGGCTCTCTCCTTTGGGGAAGCACGAAGCCAGTGCACGTACACAAATTAACTACACTGTGTGTGTCTATTCAGACTAGTGATGGAGAGAGGAAGAGGTTTATCCTGGGTTGGAGACAGCTGCTGTAGATGAAATAAGGAAGGCAGGACCCGAGCAAAGGTCTTGGTCTGATGTTGTTGTTTGTTGTTGCATAAGTCATTCTTAGTATTTTAGGTTGCGTAGGGTACTCAAGGTGAAGCATGTGCTTAAATATTGTGCTGAATCAGGGCCTTGATTTGCTTAAAATCTCTTTTCTTCTTTACACTTCATCAGTAGTCTTAAATAGCACATTTGCAGTTCACCCGGCAGAGCAGGTTCAGCCTTGGGGCTCTGTGACTCTGATAATTGCTGGGATCAAGGAGAGCAGAGACGTACTTTTCCATTAGTTGTTGCGTGCCTTTGTGGGACCCAAGGTCAGCTTGAGGTGAAGGTACTGAGGCAACAAAGAAGTAAAGTTTGTATGGTTTGCTTGGCCATTTTTAGGGCAAAACTGCTATTCAGTGCTGTCTGGCCTTTAGCCCATGGCAAATAGCTCTCAAACTGTGCTCAGAATAATTCAGAACATGTCTGGGGCATCCTGTACAATCCCTTGACTCCTTGAGTCTTCACATATCTTCAAGGATCCTGCACTTAATTTTTTATTGTTTTGTTTTGGTTTTTTTTTCTAGTGCTGGCTATAATTTGTAAAGAAGAGTTGTTCCATCAGACTTAGTGTCCATCTCTGAAGAAATTTTGGTGCAGAAGTAATCTTATCAATGGACCCCTAACTCTTCGTGAACTTGATGGGAGCTGAGGGCTTCAGCACCTCTCACGATTGGGCTGTGGGTTTTGTGCAGGAATGGTACAAAACTGCTGCTGTGTGCGTGGTTTTAAATAGCTATGCAAAGGCAAGGCGAACAAGCAGTTCTAGCATTGCTCTTCTTTCCTAGAGATGGATCAAGCTGATTGTGCTGATCACACAGGGAACAGTTTGGATGAAGGAAAGAGCCAGATCCATTCTGGATGTTTCTGACATCTTTTCTATTTTAGAATTTTCAGTTAGTTGTTTGTTTTTTTGATTATCTATAGCCCAGCACAATTCTATTTCCAAACTCATCTGTTCCTTTTGGGGTTTTTTTGAGAGAGAGCACGAGAATTAGGACTTCGAAAAAACATGAGTATTAATTCATTAGCATGCAAAAGATTAATTCCCCTTCCCCTTATGCTTGGGTCTCCTTTGCAATGCCTACTGCACTGTTAATTGGTTAACCTGTACTTAGATAACCTACACTCTTTTAAAAGTATTTGTCCTTGCAAAGAAATCTTCAGGTCACCTACGTCCTCAGACGAGCTGCAGAGTCAGGCAGAGGGGACAGCAGGGGAAGAGGCGGCAGGCTCACGGAGACAAGCTCTGGGATAAATTCACCACTTTGTTTGCAGCACAGTATAACCTACCCTGTTGTTGATTCCCAATATTTTTCTTTTTTCTTTTTTTTTTTTTAACTGTTAGTTGTGGAAATCTGTGAATTATGATCTTTAAATTCTTTTCAGTTGTAAGTTTTGTTTATGATGATGTTACCCCATGAGGGTGACTAAAATGTGTGGGCTTGAACAGGTACAGTGTACTGACTATCTGGCTCCCATTTCCTTCCTTTTCTGATTTCGCTTTGAAAAGCGTGAACTTGAACTTAGTCGTACGGAAAAATCCCTGAAATGACTCACCCCACATTGATTTGAGCATCTTCCAGTGGCATCTGTGGAATAAGTAGTCATGCTGACACGAGGTGGTGTTTGTTGGGAGCTAACAGCAGTGAAAGGAATGGGAGAGAACCATGCCATTTCTGAGTTCAGCTTTCTGACAACTTCCTATCGATCCTCTAGAGATCATACAGTAGACAAGCTTTGGTAACAAAAGAGGTTGAATAGTAGCTCAGAGTCCACAGAAACAAATGGTATCATCAGGGGAGGACCGTCATGCCTCCAGCATCCCTTGTCTTTCCGGCTTCTTCTTCGGAATTTCTCCAAGAGTATTCTGAAGTATTTTATTACATGTGTAGATTGTGCCATGGCAGTACTTTGCAGGCAACTGGGAGATAATTTGCTTATTCTAAGCGTAGGAAGGGCTTTTCCCTTACAGTAATTAGACAAGGTGTTAGTCTGTCGGTTCTGAAGTCACAAACAGAGCTCATCTCCTACTGGTGCCTTAATGATGAAGGAAAGCAGAGACTGTCGGTGAGCTGCTGCTCTTTTGCAGAGCACAAGAACACTTTCCCGTCCCAAACACCCCTGCACTAGGCAGGCGGGGTGCACGAGCGTGCTTCACTAGCTTACTATGACTTGTGCCCATCCAAGGATGAATCAGGGCAAGATTTTCCCCAGGAGACCTTTTCTAGTGTTGCATATGCAGTTTAAAGAGCTAGTGAGTAGTGAATGAGTAGCTATGGTGCATGTGTAACAACACTGGGTACATTGCTTTGCTGCTTCTTAGCGTAAAACGCGAGGTTCCTGCATTTCTTTTCTACCCTGATTTGCAGTTCTTCAGGAGGTACAGCTTTAATAATCTGCAGTGTCTGCTTTTTATCATTAGCTTCTCTCCTGTCCAGATACAAAGCAGATTGGGAATGTTTTCAAAGGGAGAAGATTTATCAGCACAGCTCCCAGACAAGTCAATTAGAGGCCGCCTGACTAAACCCTCATAACGCGCTTTGGAAATGTAGCTCCTGCCGTCTGCGAGGACACTTGCAGGGAGGGCGTAGCTCGGCCGTTCGGTGGGAGAGACAGGAGTAGGCACTGCCAGCGAAGCAGTTCAGCTCTCAGGCTCTTAGCACCTTCATTAAGACTTTTGCACAAATAGAAAAATGCTGGCACTACGTAAGTGATGAGGTTACTGCTTCACCAGTGTTTACCCCGTTGGGCTGAAGCGGGATTAAATTGGATGGACCTGAGGAGGAGGAAGCTATGTAGATCACACTTGGGCAGGAAGGCTGTTTGATGATGATGACAGCATTTCATCCATGAAATAATTTGTGCTCTAACGTCCAGTTAAACTTGCCAATAATTTTGTATTGAGAAAATTAATTGCATCCATTGCCTGTGTTTTACTCAACAGCTTCCCCAGGGACCCTGTATGCCAAATCTCCTCAGAAGTGTATAATTTAGTGTCTTTACATTCAAATTTAAGTTGGAGTTGTATAGAGGGAGAGGCAGAAATTATGAAAGAAAAATATTTTAAAGGCAAACTGGAATTGATATCCGATATACGCACTTATGCTTCAGAAGGATCACTTTTCCCCCCAGCCTGTTCTAGAAACATACAATTTGAGCAGCATACTTGGTTTTTTTTGCCCACTAATTTTTGTACAGATTTCTTTACTCCTGCAGCCCTCACCAGCTAGGCATTCTTCACAGTGTTCATTTCTACAGTAGAAAATATCTCTCTGGCAGCAAGGTAATGGGGTGGTTTAAGGGGCTGCAATAAACATCAGTAACGATATACATGCTTATCTCTTTCATTTTCATGAAATTAATGCACAGAGAGCTGGAAGCCCTCTGATCACACGACCTGAGCAACGGAAGTACAAAACTTCTTCGGTCTACGATGAAAATATATCTGATCAGGCAGAGTCGAGCTGTGGGAGAGGCTCTCTCTCTTTCGTTCTTAATTTCTACAGAAATGTGTCTCCATCCCTCTCTCAAAGCTGTGATGAAAGCTCCTGGCAGCTCTTGCTTTTCTCCAGCTGTTTAAGCACACATCAGCATCCCTGCCTGGCTGACTGAGGGCAGGTGGAGTCACGGCGTTTGCCTGGTTTGACTTGGCCAGTGCCGTTGCTGTTTTGCTGTCATCCAGCGCCTCTTTTGTTACTGTTCTTCCCTGTCCTCCGCTTGACCTCCCAGCATGATCCAGTTCCCACTGGTGGCTGGGAGCCTGACAGCTGGCCGGGGCAGGCAGCTCTAGCGAGGGACCTGCGCATCCCTGCTTTGCCTCCCGTCAGCCTTGAGTGAGCAACCCTTCCTGTCCAACCAGCCCGGCTAAAACGCGAAGTGGTGGATCGTTTTCCTCGCTGTTAGTTCTTCCAGGTTTCCTGAGCATCTTTTTAGGTCTTATCGTTAAGAGGAGTGAGTTTGTTCTTCTGATGGCTGTTTGCGAAAACAAGGGCGATGACAGAGTCCCCCGCAGCCCTCAGCAGCCTGGGTAAGAGGCAAAGGTTTGACCTCTGTCCTGAGGCAGGGGTTACTCCGTGAGCCTGCAGCGTTGAGCAGGTTACTGATGAGGTTGGCAGACCAAGGTTTTACCAACTTCAAACAGATTTCACAATGTGAATTTCCTGCGTATTTGAAACATTGCCCTGGCCAACAAGAGCTGGGCAGGCAGGCCCAGCATGGAAGAGCACAGCATGTGCTTTAAGTGAGCAGTTGCGATCCAAAATCAATTTGCTACGTCAGGCTTCATCCTGTGAGTTAGCAGGCGTCGGTGGCATGCTTTCAGCAGCGTAAGGAAATTTGAGTAGTAGAGGAGTGGTCTGATTCACGAAATACTTTCATTTGTTGGAAGCAGTGGTATGCAGCCCACCTCCACTTTGCCTGGCTGCTTTTCAGAGCTCAGCTCCGACTCTGCTTTGGAAAGGCTGTCCTGCGCTCCCCACCATCTCTGTGACACCTGCAGCAAGCCTCATTAGGAGGCCGCTGTGGAGCTGGTGGACCTCAGACACTGGTCACAAGATGTGCTCGTTCCTCAGGCAATGGTGCCCTTTGGCACTGTTGACTTTTTAATGGCAGTCTCCGAGGTGGTACAGCAAGGAAGGATGTGCAAGAAACAAGAAATACTTTCAGATGTTGAAGCTGAATTGCTGGCATGCAAATAGCAATACGGATTATTCCTTATTGACTTCAGATGAGGTGCTTATGGTCATTACATCTTTGCTTAGAGAAGCTGTCACATCAAATCCAGTTGCTTAGTGTCACTTCACAGGAACCCCTGGGACACTTGCCAAGTTGTTGGTGGGATTTGAGTGCAGCACAAAAAGTTAAAGATCGACTTTACCAAGTAAGGACAGACTTGAGTCAGTCTTCGGGGTGCAGGCTGGAGATGGTGTTTGGCAGAGCTCATGGTGAACACTCCCTGTCAGAGGTGAGGGAGTCAGTGAGTCTACCTGGACTCAAGAACACCTGGAAGAAGAGGTGCTGAGCCAGACAGACTGATGGGAAGTAGAGAAGTCCTGCGGGAAGGGCCGGAACTGAGCCATGACCATGGAAGGGAACTGAAGACCACTTGAGCATGGGTGGCTGGTGGTGATTCAATGTGAGGAATGGAAAAGACCAATTTTTATTCTTAGCAGAAAGAGTCATAGAAGAGCAGTGTGGAGAATATGATAACTCCTGGGTTTTGTAAACACGCATGTTCTCTGAGGAAGATGGACTTTGGGCTTTGGCTGCTTTCTCTGGTTTCCCACGGGGAGCAGATAGCTATGGAGCAAGGCGCATCCCAGCGCAGCTGGGGAACGAGCATGCCAGGAATCTTGCAGTTGTTGCCCTTGCCTTGTATTGAAGTGGCTGGAGCTGCCTTAAAAGGAGGAAAGTCAATGACATGTCCACTATGTAGCTGGTGCATGAAATAATCTGTAAAAGTGACCAGAGCCTCCTTGTCTGTGGGCTCACAGATCATCTGGCCACCCAGTGGAAGTGGACCTGTTAGACCCCGTGAAGTGTGCTCAGCCTCTACAGGCAAAAAGAGAATTTAGCCTCTTGGCTTTCCCCCCCGCCTTCCTTTTTTTTCTTTCTCTTTGTGTGTGGTTTTTTTTGTGGTTTTTTTTGTTTTTTTTTTTTCTTTTCCAAAAGAGCAATGAAAGGGCTAAGCTGCCACCACAGCCCTGGTCACTCCCCGTGGATGGCTGGAACAGCCGCCCACCGAAAGCAGCACTACGATGGAGGATGGGCCAGCGAGTGGCTCTGCTGTTGCTATAACAACAGCACCTTGGTCTCATTTCTTTTGAAAAATGAATTGCTGCTGGTGGGATGAAGCAGAGCAGCTTCTCCCCGCAGATGAAAGCTCTGCTGACAGCCTCGGCGCTCTCTTGTTTATGTATCGGGTCTGTCGTGGCATGTCCGGGCAGCTCTACCAAAAATTTCAAGATGGGATGGATTAGACCACTGGGGTCTGCGTGTGTCTGCATCTTTGCGTGCACAGCCTCTGTCCCCGCTGCCTCTCCCCCAGTCAAGAGTCATTTATAAAAAGTCAACCCACCAAAGTCTGACCTTTCTTGCTCTCCAACTAGGGTTTCTCCAAAGGCATATCAAGAGTAGTGAGTCCTGCTTCACTCTTCTGCTTTGGGGCAGAAGCCTGCTGTGAGATGCAGGCCCATCAGCTAAATATTTTGTGTGAATAAAGCTAAAGGCCTATGAAACTGGCAAGGTTTTTATTTTATTTTATTTTAGTATTTTGGTTTGTTTTAATATTTTCCTTTTATTTTTTTATCAAGTCTTCTGCTCCTAGACAAAAATCTCAAAGCTGCTGCTAATATCTTCATGATGCATACTGTAAATCACATGCACAAGCTATGTACTACTTCTCAGAAGGAGAGGGAAGACACTTTACAAGAGAATATTTAGCTTCAAACATTTGTTTTTACAGAAGGAACTGCTGGGATTTACTCTAAGACACTGTGGAGTCCTGGTGCTGGGCAGCTGTATGACAGGATATGGTCAGTGTATGACATTCAAGCCGTCCAATAGTTGACATGGTGATTGGGAATGAAATCAAGATATGAAAATGAACGTTTGCACTGAAATAATTTGATGAGAATATTTCAGTGTTGTACCCCAAAAAGAAGAGATACGTGCATTTTTATGGCTCCCAGCCCCTCCAAAATGCTGGAGCCAAGGTGCTTCCCCACCTGCAGAGGTTGTATCCAGCTGTTGCCTTCAAATAAGCCTTTCATGTTATATTTCTGTTTTTCAATGAGCAAACAAAGAAAATTAAAATATTTCATTTTTTTTCTAGTGCCTTTTAACCCCCCCAAATCCTAAAGCCTCTGAAGGAGAATGATGTGGAGCTGCAAACTTAGAATAGACCTGATTTTGTTTTCATTTGCAACAAGGCACAATTTCAGTATGTTTGGTATTTGATGGAAAATAGTTTCCTTGTTGCTGCTTTTTGTTGTAATACATGATAAACACAATTATTAATATTTGTATACTGAGCCTGCTTTTACTTTCACTAAAGTCACTGTACATTTATACAGGGGGACATCCAAGTTTCAGGACATTACAAAACTTTAGGAGCTGATATTTTTAGGCCTGGTCATTTGTCGCTAGATAGTTTTGATTCTTTTGGTAAACATTGCTGTACAAATAAGGTGATGGATTTGGGATAAATTAGTAAACTAGGTGAAACCTGAAAGGTGAAATGATGTGAAAGTGTATCACTCTTACTGATATTCTATAAGGGATACCTTCAAACTGTTGTGAAATGTATGGAGTTGGTTCTCTTGTATTTCTCAGGAGATAATCACTCTCTCTAATCCCTGACTTGTCATTAAGACAAATTAAGTTGTTTTTTTTTTTTTTTTTTCCCTGTCTGTCTTATATGAACTTTCTGTCACGAGAAGAAGCCTGTCAGCAGATCCTTTGGTACGACTGTTCTTACTTTAGGCCAGCATTTGTGAACTCGGGGCAAAGGGCCACCACAAGTTTTGAACGTTTCTTTGAACCCTGTTTTTGTGCGTGTGTGTGCCCATTGAACTTCGTCTTGAGTCTCTTGCTATTCGGTGACTGTTTTTCTGACGGGGAGGCAAAGAGGGGATGGTGACTTTGCAGTGAGGCAGCTTGGGAGCTGAAACAGAGATAAGGCAATGCTGTAAGTTGTTTGAGCGGCCCATTCGGGACAACATTTAAATATGCTATTTTAAGCCATTGTATGAGCTGCGTCACTGACCCACCTGCACCTGAAGCCAGCTTGTGCTCCTTCTTTTCCTGCTCTGAAGAAAGGAAACTTGGAAGCGAGAGTGCTGCTGTACTTGTGAAGTGGTGCCGTCACCACATCTGTATCGTCCTTTCCTCATCTCCGGGGTCTGAAGCAGGGTTATCTAAAGACCAGTAAAACACGCTGAGTGGCTCAGCTGTACGCTTCTGCCACACGCCAGTTACACCGGTCAAAAAGCAGCAGGGAGCTGTAATGCCATACAGTGGTGTTCAGCTTAACGTAGGGCTTTAGGGGAGGGAAGCAGCGAAGGTGAGAGCCGCCACATCATAAGCCTCCTTGTGGCATCTGATTATTTTTTTTTTACGTCACACCAATGCTGGGTGTTCACTTTCCTTCGATGTTGCTGTTAACTGGTACAGATGAGGCAATTACCACCCCTGGGCCAGTGCCTCTTGCTAGAGTTCACTGCCGCTGTGGGCAGATGAAGAGATGGAAAGGTGGCGCCCAGTGGGCTCCTGCAGCCCATGGCGGATTAACGTGACTGCGCAGGCCTTTAATCGAGAGAGCGCCTGCGGGGTGCGCGCTCCCACCTGCATCTGCTGACACGTGCAGGACCCCATCCCTGAGCACCCACGGAGCTCATGGCGGCAAAGGCTGCCATGGTCAGGCGAGGGGAGAGGATGGGGACTCCACACACACACAGTGGGGAGGCCCAAAACGTCCTCACAGCCTTCCTGACCCCCACCTTGCTGCAGGTGGGTTCCCCATCGTGGCCTGCGGCACAGGGAGAGGAACTTCTCAGTGCAAACCACTGGCCTTGCTGATCCTTGACTCCCAGAAACCAGGAGTGGGGGGAAACTCAGGGTAATGATGGCTCCTGTGGAGCTGCACCAGCATCCGGAGCCCGGCCAAGCGGCGGTCTGCATGGCTGAGGCTGTGGTCACAGAGCAGTTGGTCTCTGTGTGGTACCACAGAAGCCAAGAGGAGAAGGAATTTCAGCCTGTGGGAGGCTTGGCACGTGCTGGCTTTGTGCAGAGCGAACAGGCAGCAAAGTTTTGGACACGTAGGCCAACAGGGACCCACTGGTGACTTAGGCACGTGTTAATCATTTTCACCTCATAAAAAAGCTCTTATGCTCCAGTACAGATCAAGGAGTTGATGGTCTACTTAAGGACTCATAGACTTGTCTTTCTGCTTTTTTATGAAGGTCACACCTCTGCAGAGGACCAGCACGTAACTCAGTGTCCCATGTGAATCCAGTGGGCCACGTCGTCCTGCCTTGCATGCTGAGGAGGCCACACAGGCCCAAAGGGCACGAGAAGGGCACCGCCTTCTCGGAACCACTCCCTCTAAAATGGGGATGAGATAGGGATTTGCTTGCCTGTTGTACGCATGGAATGAAAGGGGAACTAGCCCTCTGGGATGGGAGAAATAAATGAGATCAGGACTGTGGGAAGAAAGAGAAGGTTAAGGACCTCTGGGTTAGGGCAGGGGTGGGAGCTGCATGTCTGGGACTTTCATACCAGTAAAAATACTTTAAAAATTGATAAAATCTTTCAGTATTTTGTCTTCTATTGTTCTAGTATCAAAGATGCAAGTGTGTCCCGAAGGCGTTCGCTAGAGCTGTGACCTCTTTGCTTCCTCCCCTCCCCACTATTGTTTTTTGCCTTAGCCGAAGAGGGATGCTTTTTTTAGCCTGGTACTTAATATTTGGTGTGATAAAAGAGGACTGTAGGTTGTTACGGTGCTTTGCTATGCTTCTCTTAACCTGAATTAAAACTTACATGAATACACTATTTTTTATAATGTTCTTATATTCTAACTTAATTGCTTTCCTAGAAGACTCATCTTGCTATCATTTCTGTTATTTATCTTTTACGTTAGCTCCTAGCACACAGGTTACTTCCTTTTCTTTTTGTTATTTGATTGAGTTAACATTATGCAAAGTGCCTTCTGTTTTTTAGGGTGGCTATATTTTTTTCCTCACTTAAAACTGATTCTCAATATGTTTTGTAGCCAAGAACAGAGGGCTAATCAAATGAAACTATGGTAATGAATTTTCTTTAAAAAAAACTTAGCGTCAACAACATGTTTCAAGACAAGTAGGCAATCAATTCTATTGCAGGTATTTTTCAAGAAGCTTCTAGAAACTTCCAACAAAAAGGTTTTCAGAGTAAACAGTAAACTTTAATTATTCCGTTTTTTTGGTCCAGTTTTAGACTTCTCACTGTGTTAGGCACTATCTGAGTCTCATTGCTGTGTTAAGTTGAATTACTCAACCTGTTACAAAAAATTCTGGTAATTTGGACAGTGCAGATCTAGTCTCCTGTTCAGGGGCAGGTGGCTTTTTTTTGGTGGTTTTGGGTTGGTTTTGGGTTTTTTTTGTTTTGTTTTGTTTTAGACCATCTTCTCAAACTGATCAAGGCATAAGAATAAAATCAGAGAAACTTCCTAATCAGAGTTTTGAAAACATACTGTCATTAGTAAGTTTGATGAGAAGTATCTGTCACTGAGCTCGTCAGCACTTTTTTTTTTTTGTATCTGCAACTGGTTAATTTTTTTTTTCTCTTGTTTTTCTTTAAGCTTCAAGAGACGGTCAAAAGGAAGTTAGAAGGCGCACGTTCACCTCTCAATGGAGAACAGCAGAATGGAGTTTGTGATGGGAGCTTTTCTCCGACCAGCAAGCGGATACGGAAGGATGTACCAGGCATTGAGGCAATCAACAGCTTGCCCAATAATTTGCCTTTGCCCGCTGTTTCTCCTCTTCACCAGCTTGACATGAAAGCTCCCCTGCCCCTGCAGAACAGTGGAACTCATGGTAGTGGTCTAGAAGACTTGGGTAAAAACGGTGGGCTTTCTGAGATAAAGCTCCCTGTTAATGGTTGCAATGAGCTAGATGATAGTTTTAACATCCTGCAGAACAAGGAGCTAAAGCAAGAGCCTTTGGATGACCCCAGCTGCATAGACACTTCTGAAACATCTCTTTCAAATCAGAACAAGCTCTTCTCGGACATTAACCTGAACGATCAGGAGTGGCAGGAGCTAATAGACGAACTAGCGAACACCGTTCCAGAAGATGATATACAAGATTTGTTCAACGAAGACTTTGAAGAGAAGAAGGAGCCGGAATTTCCCAGGCCTGCCACAGAGACTCAAGAGAGTGCAAGCGTGAAAAGCGATCCATCTCATTCTCCATTTGCTCATGTCCCATTAGGTTCTCCTCAGGTGAGGCCTTCTTCTTCCGGTCCTCCGTTTTCAAACGTCTCCACAGCCTCTAGCATATCTTCTGTGTCCAGCGCCCCGCCAGCCCCCATCGCTGCCGGCTCCCCAGCAAACTGTGTTGTTCAGTCACCTCAAACTCCCAGCCAGGCGCACACCCCAGGCCAGACGCAGACGCGGTCTGGAAATGGCTATCTCATGAACCCAGGAGCTGCGACTGTGGCAGGATCGGGGCCTGGGCCTGTGAATATGCCAACCGCTGACTTGTCCCCGGCTGAACAGCTCAAGCAAATGGCAGCCCAGCAGCAGCAAAGAGCTAAGCTCATGCAGCAGAAGCAGCAGCAGCAACAGCAGCATCCAAATCAACCCTCAAGCTGGTCACCTGTGGGCCCTCCATCTAGTCCGTACGGAGGACCCTTCAGTGCAGACAAACCAAATAGCCCAATGATGTATCCCCAAGCCTTTAACAACCAAAACCCAATAGTGCCTCCTATGGCAAACAATCCGCAGAAGACCACGATTAATAACTACCTCCCTCAAAATCACATGAATATGATCAGTCAGCAGCCAAATAACCTGGGCACAAACTCCTTAAGCAAACAGCCCAATATGCTTTCCTACGGCAACACCAAACCTCTGACCCACTTCAATGCTGAGCTGAGTCAGAGGATGACCCCACCAATGGCAAACCCCAGCAAGAACCCCATGATGCCGTACATCCAGCAGCAGCAGTCCCAGCAGCCGCAGATGCAAGCTCAGATGGCGCACCTGAGCGAGGAACAGAAACGCATGCTCCTCATGAAGCAGAAAGGAATGATGAACCAGCCCATGGCATACGCAGCACTTCCTTCCCTTGGTCAGGTAAGCGTGAGTGCACGACACGCGGGCAACCAAAAAGAGAGACAATCAAAGGTGTAGTGTCTCTTCCTCCCTCCTCCTCTTTCTCCTGGAAAAGTATGGAATGTCATTGCAGATGCTTCTTGGACTTTTCATGTGGTGTTGGCGCTTGATCGTTTTAGGAAATGACTGAAATGACTTTGCGTTATGTTTTAGAAATGTTGTTAAGTGACTGTTTTTCTGAACTAGCACTCTTTCCCTGTGCCTCTGCTGATGAGCGCGTAGGGCTGCTCTGTGAAGTTCTGGCTGGGAAGTCACTCCTCCTTGGAGGCTTTGTTTCCTTTTTTTTCTATAATGTAAGACTTGACGGTTTTGGATCCCAGACCACTGCATGATTTAGTTTTCACAGTGCAGGTAGCATTGTAACAACAAAGTGGAGTAGTTGGCCTCTTCTTCTTGGGGCAGAAATTGAGCCAACATTATACAGCATATTTGGCATTTTGGTTCAGGGAACAAAGGAAGGGCATTTTGGGTGCTGAGTGCCTTTGGTTTCCACTGGAAGAAGTAAGCACAACTGAATGCTTTTAGCGGTGCTTGAACCACACATGAAACGAGATGGTTGATTCTGGGACTTTCAAGCAGTCTTTAGCAACCTCAAGTATTTTACTGTTGTGAATCTGTAGAGTCTTCTAGCCAGAGGCGCAAGCCATGTTGACTTGGGTGACTTGGCATCATTGTTTCACATTTATTCCATGCTAACCTCTGGAGTGGCATCTGCCAGGCTTTGGGAATGCTTTGGAATGAATTAAGAACCATTGTGAATAGTGGTTATAGTGATGCCCTGTTGCCTTCTAGGTCAGCTGGGTACTCTTACTTGTGCAACCCCTATAAAGATCTGCACAGTGATGCTCAAGAATAAATTTTCTGGATGTTAAGGGGTTTAAAAAGAATTAAAATTCATAATCAGCTCACAAAGTAGGCAATGCCTTCCCAGAAGTTATGTGCCACCAAAACATGTCAGGCATACATTAATAGAATTGTTGGTTGATAGTTTTAGCCTAACAGCTTTTTACCAAATTAGCTGTTTCCTCACCACCTACAAGGAGTACTTCCATCTGAGCATGGTTTAATTGTGACTCACACTGTAATGCACATAGAAATATAGCAAAATTTGTCATTTCTTCAGCTTGTGGAGTTTGGGGATCTACTAATAGGAGGAGCAGGAGCTTTACCAGGTCAGAGCCCGTGACATATTATTTAAAATTAATTGCAAAACAAAAAGAAATGTTCGTCTGCCTCCCGTTTTTGGTTCAGGATGTATGGCGACAGCTCAAAGGTTTGTATCTTTAATTCTGCTTCTTGTCTATTGCATTAGAAATAGCTGGTCTAAAGCCTCTTCTTTTGGTGAAGACTGATCTAGGAAAAATATTGCGATAATGACATAAAACTCAGACTGTAATCTGAGCTACAGATTTGTCAGGCTGTAACTGAGAGGCAGAGGATGCTTGGTCACGCCATCTAATGCTTTATTTCTTTTCTTTGTTTTTTGTGAAATCTGTTGAACTCAAAGACCCATCAAACAGTTGAGAGAATGGACTGCCTGAGTGAAAGAGTTAATGTAATCTCCATTTCAAAAGTTGAGAAATTCATGTTAATATTTCTCTGCAATTCTCCAGTGTGAACGGGAAGCCAAGGTTTCATGTATCTGATCTCTCTGTTTCTTTATTTTAATGCAGGAAAAACTAGGTATTTGGATACAAATAGATGTTCTTCCACACCAAGTCCAGATATTAAGTAATTTCTGTGTTCATATAAAGAAGAAACTTGAGACAAAGCCAGACTTAATTATATAATATGTGCAGTTCACATTTATTGACCCAGTCAGGATGAGGTACTCTTTGCTTGCGTGAAGACGTAGACAGGTCCCTTCACTTCTTGTGAAACCCCCTTGCCAATGCTGCGGGGATTTTGTTTGGTAAGGAAAGTTGAAATAATAGATTTCTAACTGTAATGTATTTCCTCATTCCTTTGCTTCCCTGAAAAGCATCTTTCTGTGGAAAATTGGAAAGATTATTATTGTGAGATGTGCTTGATGGAAACGGATTGTTTTTGCAAAGGTGGTAAAATGATATGTTGATATTGTTGAGTTAAATCTCGGCTGATGCAGGTTACCTGAGTCTATTGCGTAGCGCAGGATGCGGGCAGTCAGACTTGCCAGATCATACGTGGAAAGGGGATTGCACTTTTCCCTTTGAAAAAAAATTCTGAATGTAGGATGTGTCTTTCAGTCAGTTCATAGTTTCTACTTTCATTGTAGTTTGTTTTTTTTTTTTTTATACAGAATTGTGAAAGTGTGTGTGTGTTTAATAATCATGAGGATATAACAAATGGCATTTAAGGAGAAAAAAAAAAATTCTAGCTATTGTATCTCATGGTTAGCACTGACCATATTTCTGTTGGGTGACTATTACCAGGGCATATTCAAAAACTAAAAGATGATTTAGGGAACATCAGACATGTACAAAAAAAGCCTTCTCTTATTTTCTGTGTACTGCTGAAAAAGTAAAGTATGGCTAGCTGTGTGCATACGTGCGCTACATACACGAATTAAACCTGTGTCCGTGTGGGCCTGAGGTACTTCCGTTGTTGATAAGCAGAATTTTTACATGTGCTCATTGCTTCAGTCATTGAGCGTAGAGAGAGACACGATTTTTTCAGTCCAGCTGGGACCTTGCAGATGCTCTGTGGAGGTCAGTTGCCCGTGACTGTCCTATTAACATGTCCATGCTGGTGTCCTGGGCTTGCTGAGGACCGCTGCGTACTCTTGTGAAGAGAGGTGAGCAGGGACAGAGGAAGCCGTGCAGCTTGATATCCACGTGAGTGCTGAATTAGCAGCTTAGCTAGCAAAACTAGTGTCCAACAGAGCCAGAATTTCTCTGAAGGCTTTCAGCAGTGCTGGTGTTAAAACTCTTCCTGTCGGATGCGCGAGTCCTTTGCTTTGCTGTGCGGATCCAGGACTGGTACTGGCTCTGTGGTTGTAGCCCCCGTCACGCTACTGCTGAATGACCTGTACGCCCTGAACCACCATGTCCTCTGTTTTATACCACAGCTTGCCCTCTTCACAGAAGCTCTGGATGGAGTGTTTGTCTGTTCTTCCACAAAGCATACACTGGCTTGGATTTTTGAGTCAGGGCTTTTTTCAGGGCTTAGCCTGAAGGTAATCCAGACTGCTTTTTGTGGCATTGGCTGTTAAAACCATGGTCAGATCCTGGCTCGTCGGTACTCAGCAAAAACTGGTGGGATCCATCTACCTTCAGAAAGGCTCTGTCCTGCTGCTGGTGCTCCCTCATGCCTGACTCTTCTCCACTTGTTGAACTTGAAACCAGTTGTTGGTTTGTGAGTACGTGGCAGGTATTGCCCTTTAGCCTCCTGCGTTTCCTGGGTATCTTTTTTGTTCTTGCTTTTCCGTGGTTATGGGCTAACCCAGCAAGTGCAGGTTTTCACTGGGGCTGGTAACTCGTTAGGTGTTTGAGGGGTAGAGGTCCTCTGCTCTCCTGGTTCCCACGTGATAAAAGAAATTGGTTTCACACCAAGGTGCAACAGGGGCTTTGTTTAGGCTTTTAATATGATTTAAGAAATAAAAGTAAAAAAGCCTAAAGCAACCTTCTTTTCAGAAATTAGAGCTTTATTTAACCTAAAATATTCCATTTAGTTTTTGAGGTGTATGTAAGGTTTTATGGGAGGCACTTTTTTTTTTTTTTTCTTTAAGCCAAAAAGTAAATTCAAATTGGGGAAAAGTGAAAGCATTTTATCTGGAAAACTTCAGAATCATTAATTGTGCTTTTTCTTGGTTCCAACTGTTCAAAATGTATGTGTAATGGTAAGAGGAAAAAAAGCAGCCCAACGGAATAGATGTTGAATGGCTGAGGCAGAATTTGATGTTTGGAGCCGAGTGAGTGAGGGAGAGTAATGAGAGGTTGAAACAAAACAGAATTCTCCGTGGGTGTAAGAAAAATAAAACTAGACTGTAGCTCTCTGCCTGCATGGGACTGTGAGGATGCTGCAATTATAGTTCCTATTGAAACCACTAGTTATGTGGTTTGAAATTGGAGGGATGTGAATGAAGAGGAGAAAGGACACCATACTGGAATCACCTCTTCAAATTCTCTTTTCTGTCTTTTGTTTTAATCTTATAAATTCAGCCTGGGTTTGCATGTGAAGGATAAAGGGGAGATCTGTGTCCAGAGAACATTTCCAAAATATAATTGTCCTTTCTAAGTGAGAAGGTGTGTTTTCCACTGGAATTGTAGAAGAGATTTTGTACTTTTTGAAGGTTATCTTTGGGATAGTGAGGCAAAGAGATGGTTGATGTTCAGGGATTTGGCCTTTTAAAAAAGCCTACCTGAAAGTAAAGAAGAAAGTCTACAGATTTGTATTCATGTACTGAATGCCTGTTTGCCCTGGAATTCAGATGCAGTGCCTGCCTCTTACAGATGCTGAAATTTCCTCCCAAGAAGTCAGTCTCCCATGGATTCTTGAGGACAGATGGGTCATCAGAATGTACTCGGGTGGATTCTGACCATCTCACCGGGCAGTTTGTAAACAGTAGCCTGGCCTTCGTACCATTCCTGCTCTCATCTGCCCATTTTGTTGGGAAGGAGGTCGTATTAGCATAAATCACTAGGAACAAACGGCAGACAGCACTTGGCTAAGATCTCCATGGCATAATCCTAAAAACCAAATTTGGGCTTGTTGGTGTTTCCTCATTTTGCATCCTGTGGGCGTGTATGTTTTAAGCTCATACATACTTTGTTCGTTCCATATGGTAAATATTTTTCTGCAATACTAAGTTTTTTTTCTCTAGTCTAAGCCTTGCAAAATCAAAGGAAACTATGGAAATGTGAAATATGGTTTCACTATATGGTGAAACCTGTTTTCCTGAAACCACGCTGACCGATATTCCTGTTTTATTCTCTGAGTCACTGCTGGTAGAGAACTGAAACCAATTGTTCCATTGTTTTGCTGGAGAGCGTGTCAGAACAACCAGTCTTTTCCTTGTTTTAAATAGCACAGTTGTAAGCCTTCAGTTCTTGGAAACTCCTCCGCTTTTTCAAGATTTGTTAAAATACATTCTCATGCAATTTGCTTCTTGTCCAGTTTATTGAAGACTCAGAGTGTGAGTGATTCTCATCTGTAAAGAAATTGTCCTGCGTTACTTTTAGAAGCAGAAAATTTGTATTACTGACTGCACGAAGTGTATATTAAACGTTCCCTATTTTGAAGTCGCCGTGATAGCATACTTTTTCTTCCTACGGGATCCAGATTGCTACGTAAAGAGCAGTTTGTCCTGTTGTTTAGCGAGGCCTGTTAGTCTGATGATATAACGTGTGCCATCTAACTCTCCTTTAATTAGTTATGTCTGCAGTCACAAGTGCTGTGATTTTGAAATGTCTATAGCTAGTAGCAGCATATTTTTACATAAAGTGCTACCCTTTCCATTTTCTCCTTAAAGTGCAAGTTGTCACCATCCATTTCCGTTTTCCAGTCTCGTGACCCGTTCCACCTGCTTTCAGCAATACCAGCCATAATCCACTTCTTACTGTTCAAGAGCCTCTCTCACGTTTCTTGTTTATTGTATGTGCTCTTAATGTTAATATGTGTAAAACTGTGTTCTTTCCAGCTGTTTTTTTTCTGTGGTTGGATCTGGTGTCATAGCACCAGTGAACATACTGGGATGTTCATACCATGCCCTCCCCAATACTGTGCTCTTCCACGGGCTGTTTGCTGCCCTCTGAGCATCAGCATAACTAATTTAGCACGAAAAGGACAACGCTTTCAGTGCTTGATGGTGACTGAAAGATCCACATAGCCTTTTCTTTGTGTAACAGTGTTCTCTGGAAAATCAAAAGCCCTCCTTCCCATCCTTCTTCCTCCACCTGAGCGGTTGCCTCCAGGAGTCAGCGTATTCCCTGCGGCAGAGCTACAGGGATAGACCTGGCCATCCACTGGCACCTTTACTCTTTGTGGGTCAGGAATAGTGTTCATCACAAAACGGTACCTGTCGTGTTTCGGTGTCCACAGTCGGCTCAGCTCATAAGTTAGATTCTGGTATTGGCTGTTTTTATTTCAAGAGAAGACTTAATCCAAAGGCTAAGACTAAGGTTCCGATCCTTTGCAGTGCACTTTATCTATTTGCTGTTGTAGTGCTTTACAGTTGCTGCCAAAGCTCACAGAGCACCTCTCTGAGCACTTTGCATGATGTGATCTGATCCCTTTCTCTCCAGTCTATGATCTTGTATGGCCCAGCCAGGGTGTAGATTCGATCACAGCTTGCAGTTAGATAATATTCAGGAGTTTTCAATTTGTCCTTGTGTCATTTCTCTAAGACCATGACTGACTGTCCTTAGCTTTACCTTTTTCTGGAGTTTAGACATTTACAGTACTTCTTGCTCCTGTATTTTCATTTTCCTTCCATAATTCCAAAGTTTGCCTGTTTACTTCTCAACATCACAATAAATATCAATTAGACCTTAATTTTAGAGGAATCTATAATACTATGTTTAAATTAATGAATATATAAGTCTGAATGTCTCAAAAAAGTCACCTTGTGCCCCATAACATTGCTGGCCATACATATTCAGAAATTCTGAAATTGTTTTAAAATCATGAATTCATATAAATAATATATATTGGGGATGGTGGTGGTAGTTGTCTTCCTGTTTTCTGAACTGCTAGGATTCTTGTTTTCCAGCTCTTCTTTATCCATCTGAGATAGAAATTTACTTTTTTGAAGTAAAGCTTTGATTCTCCCTTACCCCTTTAACTCTGGAATATGAAAGTGAAAGGGAAACATATCAAACTTATAAATCTTACAGTAGCATGGCGAGATAATGTAATACCGGGGATTTTCCTTACCCCCATTTCAGTGTCATCTGTTTTTGTGCTACTGAGCTGGACAATTAATGTTATGGTGTAACTCCAAACCTCCTTCTTGGAAGCTTCTCTTTGGTCATGTTTGTCCTTTGATGTGTGACGTTGTCCTTTTAAAAAAGACACTTCACTGAAACAAACGTCATTGTTTCCAAGTTTCTGTCTGTACTGAGGACACAGGTGAAGTAGTTGGTCAGTGTGCACCGAAATTGCTTCATGTGCTGCCAACAAGGAGGCTGCGTGTGCATTTTCTGAGTGGCGTGGATTTTCTAGACCTTGCAGCTAACAGCAGGAATAAAATCATCAGAGCTCCTGACCAGAGTTAATAGTACAGATCCAGGGCAGGGGAGATCCCTGTTCCGGAGGCACGAGGAAGATCTCCTCTTCCTTCTCTGCTCGACCTTCCAGGTCTCACGCTATCCAACGCCGAGGTCGGTGGTTGGCTTTCCCTCGCCGTTAAAGGGAGTCAGGCGAGCCTTGTATCTTGTTTTAGAAGAGGAGAGGCTTTGCTGGAAGGGCCAGGGAAGGCTTTGCAGCCGTCCGCCCGTTTCCTGCGCTCCGGGCAGTTCTACAGGGGGCACCTTCCAAGTCACCCGGCCGCAAGAAATGGGAGACGTCTTGTACAGCGCGTGCCTCTGCTGTGAGCAAGTTGGGGGGGCATTTCACAGCGGCCCCCTGCTAGCCCTCGTAAGGGTGTGTTGCATCCGAAAATGCTCAGACCTGCCATGTTTCCACAGAAGAACCATTTGAAGTGTCTTTTTTCCTATCGTTTTTAAAGATCACATTTTATAAATAAATAAGGGATTAGTCTTCATCAGACGTCTAACAGTGCACTTGAGGTTAACGAGAGCTGGACCCGTACAGCTTGCTGTACTGGCTGTAAGAAATGACCAGGCTGCCTCCTTTCGGGCTGCATTTCCACCCTTAGCAGCGTTTCTAAGCCTGAGCGTCATTTTGTGTACCGCTGCTGACGTTACATTTAAAATTGCCTTTTCACTACTCTGTTCTGCAGGGAACAAACTGTTGGCGAATCCTACTTCCAGGTAGTCTGGGAGTTTATTTTCCAATTTAAATATATTATCATTGTCTTTCCCAACCTTTAGAAAGAAAGCTGGATTAGAAATCCACTCTCTTTCCATCTGTTTTTCCATCTCCCTCCCATAGTGTAGGGGCTTATAAAAACTAAGATTTAATTCCAAGCAAAGTTGTAAATTTTTTTTTATTAATATTTGAAGAAAAGATTCATTTTACATATAGAGATATTCTTGAAACAAGAATTACTCTTGAATAAGCACTGCCCTTCCCCGTGCTCCCTTTACCAGGGGAGGGATGGTGTCACTGCTGCGTAACTGGATTGAGCACCTTTCGCGCAGTTTCTGCTCCCACCACAGGCTGATGGTGATCGCCCGCTCTGCTCTGTCAAGGACAGGACCCCCTTTCCTTTCCTGCGTTCTCCCTCCGCTCTGATTTCTGTCTATTAAGGAGCGTCTTCCTTTTTTTTTTATTTATTTTTTTTTTTTCCCCACCTGTGACATGTTGGTGGCTCCTTCCGTGCCCATAGCCTTGCACTCAGGTGAACAGAAGAAGAGATGCCATCGGGGCAAAAATTACAGAAAGTCAGCGTAAGGGCTGTTGGCTGCGGGGCGGGAGAGTGGGCAGCACCCCGAGCTGTGCGCATCCTCCTCTGCGGTCTCTTGCACCAGCTCCTCTTTCCTCTTTGCAGGCTGACTGGGAAAGGTGGTGGCTGTTGGGGGATATAGGCCAGAAGGAAGGCGTGTTTCCAAAGCTGAGTTTTGTCACACGTAGAGAGCCTCCCTGGTGGGTTCCTCTCCCACTGTACCCATCACCAGAGTTACCAGTGACGTGGGGAAATGGGTTCCTCTGCGAGTGAGAGGGGAGGTGGGGGAGTAAGTGCCAGTCCTTTCCAGCTGCTCCTGAAGGCAGTCATATGCATCTGGTCAAGCTGACAAAAAAAAAAATGTTGTGAGGGGAAAACAATCTTAGTATTTCTGCTCTGGTGGTGCTCAGTCTGGGCCTTTGTGCAAGGTGTGGGAGCCACGTGTCAGAAGAGGTAGTGCCCACCTTGGAGATCTTGCAGCTAGTTGAATGTTACCACGCTATCGGTTTCATTTTGGGTAGTGCTGGGAAGAGTTAAAAAAAATCAGAAATGCCACAACTGAAGTGTTCCACAGCTACTCTGCAAGGTGCAAGAAATCTGTGTGTACGTACTCCTTGGTGGCTAACATACGTTGCCAGGAGCCTTTCCACCCCTTCTCTAAAGCAGCGTGACTTACAGCCTGCTCCTGAGCCGCTGGCGATGCCAGAGCTGGTGTCGGCGTGCGTTCAAAGCCTCGAGCTCAACTTCTGCTCTCCGTATCTCTGCCTGACCGGCGTCTGTGTTGAAGGAGTCTGCGCGACCCAGCTGGCTATGATACTCCAGCTCAACAGTGAGGTGTACCTTGCGCTTCTGAATTCCTGTTTTGGTTTTTTTTTTAATTTTATCTACATAGATCCTCTCGTGCTTTCTCACAGCATTTTTGGATGTTCAAGCCCAGTGCCACCCAGAAGCGTTATGCTATCAGCACACACGTTCCCTCTGGGCAGATTTCCTAATGTCTGTGATGTGCATGTGTCCATACTAGGGACGCTTAATGCCTCTTGAAAGGCTGTCCCTGTGAGTGCAGATTTGGAGTCCTGCATTCAGAAGGTTCTGCCAAATCCCAGCTGATGCATCTAATTTGCTAAAGAATGTGGCTTCTGCTCTCTCAGCAAAGATTTCATTCCTCATGGGCAGTGGGAAACTTGCCCTTTTTCTGGTTTTGTTTAGCAGCTTAGTATTAACTCTGAGACAGCCAGCTCTGTTACTAAGGAGAGAAGCCAGTCTGTTGCTCCCTACATCCTTCGTTCTCGTATAGTGCGTGCGTGTATGCATTCCTGAGTCCTCCCGCCCGTAGTTATCCCCTTTTCATGTCTGTGAGGAATGTTTTGCGTGCATTAGCCTGCAAGTGTTATCCTACAGACTGGGAGGAAACCACCCATTCTGTGTCAGCGCATCTTCCAAACCGGTGGCTTCCTCATTTGCACCCAGTGGGAGCTTGTTAGCAGTTCTTGCTCTGCAGTAAGAGTGGGAGCTGTCTAGACAGGGTCAAGCATCTCTTAAGAAAGGAAGCCCAGGTCCAGCAGCACTGTCACAAAATCATGCTTTAATGTTTTCTCTGTCTCTTTTTCACTTCTGTTTCACACTTGTGCAATTTTAAAGTCTGTTCCCCAGTCGGGAAGTCCGGTCTTGGGCTGAGTGTGCTAGCATCCTTCTGTAGAATCTGTTCTGCTGGGTTCCTCACTGATAGCCAAAACCTCCTTTTTTGAAAAATGGAGATATACCTGCAAGCTGTCTTTTGTTTCCTTATGCTATTTGGAGCAACTGAGGGAGAGACAATATATTTTAAAAAACAGAAGGAAAAATACTTTGAAAGGCTCAGCCTAGATAGAAAGAGTTTAAGGTCTGTTGTGAGAAGATGACTCCTCCTTTTCTGACATGATGTCCCTTACAGGCTTGAGACGCAACATCCTCAAAAGAATCTGCATTTAAAATTATTTTTTGTACATAGTATTGCCTAGAGAAAGCAAAATTCCTGGCATTGCCCAACATGCACTTTCCAGGGAATTATTTTTTTTTCTGGTGTGTACTGGAACCAGCAGGTTAAAGTTTTTTATTTTCTTTAGATCCACCCTGTATTATTTGTCTGTTCCTTTTCTCTCCTCCCTACTCCAAGGACGCAATGATCTTCTTTCTCTCTCTCTCTCTAAACTCCCTGTTCAAGTTTACCCTCTGTTTCCCCTCATCCAACTTTTGTTTCTCTGCCTCCCGTTCTTACTTGTTTAATAGCACAGGACTGCTTTTTTAGTATTGTCACAGGTCAGGACACCACATCTTTCTGTGGTCAGTATATCTCTGGCAGATGGAAATAGTATGAAATATTTGTTGTCATATTAAATGTGTTTTTTAACCAGTCATGAGACAGATGAAGGAGTGGGGGAATCTTAGCTCTAATGTGACTAGTGGGATGGCACCATCCATGCGATGGATTTGGCCATTCCACCCTGAGCCTGCCCACTAATCCATCTCAGCCAGGACGTCAACGTTCTGAACTATGGAGCAGCTTCACTGGATCGTGGTTGTTTGTCATGTACCCTTATCAGAGATGGCTAAAACAAACGTAGGAGTTTTCTATTGTTAAATTGCCAGTGACGTGTAGTTTCCCACACCTTGAGGATTTGTCTCTGATAGTAGAAGGCAGTGACTTAGTCTTAGAAGCCCTTGCATTCTTACAGGTGGAAAAGCAATTTTTAGGGGTGACTTCTAAGCTGTATTAATGATGGCTTCTCAGTGAAACTGGTCCCATTATTTGAAGATATCTTTACTGTTCCCACAGAGAGATGCATAGAACAAAAATACTTAAAGCCTTTGGAGACTTTCCTGGTCCTCCTGAGAAGCACATTCCTCTGGAAAAAGCATGGACTTTGGGAAAATCCTTGTAAGTCAGTCTGAAATCCATGTGCCGCTGAGGACACTGAACGGCAGGGCACTGTTTTGTTTTTAAGGTGGTCTTTCATCATCTCTCAGATTTTTCAGAGGAAAAAAAAAAGTAGGCTATTGTGATTGATTTTCAATTAATTGAGAATCGTGTGGTGTGTCTCTCCTCCATTTTCTTTACCTATCCCACTGCCTTTGTTTTCCTATTAATAGGCTGTACTTTGCTTTTTCAACTTAGCGAGTGCTTTCGCACCTACACAGCCCTAGTCAATGGAAGCGCTTACGTAAGGATTGCACAGTTTGCCCCCTGTGCGTCTTAATGAAATTGGAGAAACGGGGTTTTTTCTAGTTCTTTAGGATTAGATTCTTCTTTCTCAAAGGCCTTTTTTGGCCTCACAAAATTAGATCACTGCTATGCAAAAAACAACCCACTGTGATCACAGCTTAACGGCACAATGCCCGCATTTTCTTGAGTGTTGTTCCCATCTCTTCAAGATTAAGTGAGATCCAGTGGGTTGGACCTTTGATCTGCATAACAAAGGACAAGGAGGCAGTTTGTAAATCCTTCCTTTCCATCTTTATTCTTTGCAGTTTGGGACCTGAAGGCTTGAGATAATTTTTGCTTGCTAAGAGGAAACTTTATGTAATAGATGTGGAGATGCCATTATGCTAATTAGTGTTGTTAAGAAAAATCAATGTATGTATGTCATCCCACAGCACGCAATGATTCTCACAATCAGCAATTTATCATGCGTTGCCAATGCGGTGGGGCCAGGGCTATTTTATTCAGATAAATTTCTCATTCATTTAGTCAGTAAATCACGGCACACTTCATGACAGTCATTTTTAATGTGATTGCATTTTGTTAAGTTTTAATCACGCATAATAGATTTTATCTGGCAATGAGGTCAACCTGTAGTCTCTTCCTCTGTCACTTGTATCTTATCGTCCCAGCGCGGACAAACGCGCGGCTGTACCCGGATGCCCCAGGCTGGGAGGGGATAGGGAAATACAGGAGATGCAGGAAGATGAGCTGTTAAGATTGGTTTAAAGCGTCTGATGCCTGAGTGGGATTATACTTGCTTTATCTTTGCCTCTGAGTGTAACTGAATTTACTTAAAAACTGTGTTTGCACAAGCTCTCCAAAAACACTTTTCAGCTGACCGGTTCGACGCAGCGCTGCGGGAGCACCTTTATTCCACTGGACGCCCTGGTAGGGATGCAGCCCGTGCTGCTCTTTTATCTGCAGCCTGTGCTGAACTTTTCCACGGGCAAAGCAGTGGAAGGTGAGGTGTGGAAGCGAGACAGGGAACCATGGTGGTTTTCAATGAGAGACAGGCTCTTTTCTTTGGTGTCTTCATCTCGAGTTGAAACTCTGCTGTGACTCGCTCGTTCTTAAGTTGGTAGAAAAAGTCTTGTTGTCTTCATCTACAACAGGAATGCACCCTGTATCTCCCTTGCAACTTCAGTGCAATTCTACCCTTCCTGGTTATGTTTCTGAATGGCTGTGGAGTGTTTCCATAGTTTCTTATGTATGTGGTTTGACTTGATGTTCTTCCCCAGTGAAGCAAGCCGTAACTGTCTTTTCTCTTTCCTTTTCTGGTGACTTTCCTATGTTTTGGCCATCTCCTTCCTCCCTGCACACCCCTGCAATGTTTGTCCATTCTCCTTTCACTCTTGCCTTCACAGTTTTTCCCGTTCTTTCTTTTTGTCAACCAAAAAGACTCACTCTCTTCATTTACCTCTCCCTATAAAGCATAGTAAGCACTCTCAGCATTACGTCCACTGGAAGGGGAAATGGCAATACGGGGAGCTGTGTTACAGAGACGCTGTTCCGCTTTGAGGTGCTGTGCCCTCGACGTGGGGGTCAAGCAGCCTCTGATGAGCTGCTTGGGTTGGATGGCTTGTCCAGGCATGAGGAGGAACACTGTGGTCCTCTGCTTCAGCAGTCCTCTGTCAGAGAGAAGAGATGTCACATTTCTCTTTTCCTGGAATTCACAAGTCTGTGGTTACACAGTTGGGCCCAGGCTTTTTAAACACCCTGGGAGAGACACCCAAATCTCCTCTAAATGCTCTTCCACGCTCCTTGCAGCACTGTGCCTGCCCCTCGCTGTCACCTGTATGGACGTGGGTTTCCCTGCTTCCTTTCAATGGATGTAGTCTTCATGCAAGATCAGTATATCATTTAGAAAGGTGTTTGGGTTCCTTTGGGATGAGAGGTACTGTATGAGTATAAAATCCTCTTAATGTCCCAGAAGGCTGCCATTGATCTTGGAACAGCCATTTCACTTCTCCCTCCAGATCCCCTGATTTCTTTCTTTTGTTGCTCTGCTGAGAGAGTGACAATCTGGAGACTGATGACCCTTTCTCTTAGCACAGTACCAGAGCAGGGAAAGGGAGAACTAATTGTCCATGAATTTTACGGGAGGTTGTATCAAATAATCAGGATACCTTGTGTGTACTGATGCCGTGACTGCCCACCCTGATATGACTTCCATACGGAGCCTGACCTGCTCTTTCTAGGTTGGACTCTCTAGTTGCGCTGGTGCAAGTCAGGAGTATTTAACAAAGTTCTGCAGAAGCCATTTTAGAAAAGAACTAGGTCTTTTGTTTGGTAAATGGAAATGGAGTAAACCTTTTCTGTTTTTTTTTGTTAATATTTAAGAGAAGAGCGCCCTGAAGACATTTTGTGTCTTAACTGGTTTTTAGTATCTCCCTCTCTGTCTTTCTCTGTCTCTCTAATGCAACTTTGCCTACAGCCCCATGCATTAGCAATGCAAAGCAGATTTTGAAAGCCAAGGGAATCCAGGCTCTTCCAGATGAACACTGTGATTTGAAAAAAAATCTAGAAAGAATAAAGGTTGTCCAAGTGGCATATGGCATGACAGTGACCCTGCTGTAAGGACAGACGTACAGAGCTAACGGTAATCCTGAACTGGGGCCAGATAACATCCTGAGGTTAGGAAATCAAAGCCCCATGCTTTGGCTTAGCAAAGAATTATCATGGGGAGCTTGCGTTAGCTCTGGAAACGGGGTAGCTCAGTCCTTTGTCATGTTGCACTTGGGTCTTGTAGCCTTGATAGCAGCAAGATCCTACGCCATCCTGTGCAGGAAAATCAGACCCACGTAGTTTGACCAGGGAACAGTATGTTTAGTAAATGTTCGGTGTTTAGATGGATTTGTGGAGGTGTACACTATTTCTGATAATTAGGTTAGAGAAGGTAATGTCTACTACTGCAGAAACAGGTTATAAGCTGCTTGGTCATGTGCTGCTTAAAAGCCATGTGAAGCTGGGGAATAAGCGCCGACAGTCAGAGCAGAGCGACTGAGGCAGAGGTTGCAGCAGTTGGTACCCAAGGGACGTTTTCAGGGCTTCTTCCCGTGGAGACCCCAGGAAGCAAAGGGCGTTAAACTCCTGTGTACAGAGCCATTTAACGATGCACGTGAGGCCCGGCGCTTGTCAGGGGAGACGTAGTTCCCGCGAGTCCCAGCCCAGGTGACGCTCCAGCCAGCCGAGCTGCGTTCCTTGCACCAGCAACCCCTGGTTCCTGGCCAACCCCTCTGTTGAGGAGTTTTGTGGGGCAATTTCAGGTGGTCAAGCACTGCACAAAAGCACGTTTTTATTCTGGAGAAAAAGGAGAGTACATGTGATATAATTATTTCAAGGCACGGCTTGGCATTGAATGAGTGAATCCCTTATTGCATAAATGCTGTGCCCTTAAAAAAAAAAAAAAAAAAAAAAATTGTGGTCAGACAGTAATGAAAACCAATAATTTTCACATTCTCTAGCGAACTGCCTATATCTCACCCACGCCCACCTCTGTCTGCCCTGCTGCCTTGTGATTTCCCCCTCTTTCTTCTGGTTTTTATATTTAACGATGAGATCTTCCTTAAGGTTATTTTCTGAAAGAAAGTAGACCATGTCTTCCAATACACGATACTCAGTACGACAGCAATTCTTGCAAAGCAGAAATATAAATTAATGGGGTAGGACCATCATTTTTTGGTGCAGTTTTGGCTGCACCAGTGGCATTCAGTTAGGCTTGATTTTTGAAATGCCAGAATGATCCCTGTTATAACCAATGTCAACAAAAACCATGATCAACGCTGAGACATTTTGAGCATACTCATAACATTTATTTTTATATTTACTTTTATTTTTGCACACAGGAAGAACTTGGGTATAGAAGAGCAGCACAAATCTTGGTCTGAAAGCAACATATGATTTTTTTAAAGATATGGTTTCAGGCATATTTTGGAAGGAAATCTCCTGGCTTAGTTGCTGAAAGTAGACAAAGATTTGAAGAATTTGTCATTATTGTTCTTAAAAGTCCATGCATGTGTTTTGTGTGGGATGATTATTGGTTAGGAATGGGGATGTGTCCTATTTTTTTCCTGTTTCATATGAAATTATTTCTAATAAGCTTGTCATCGTAGTGTTTTGATCCAAGTACAAAATTAAGGTTATGACAAAGTTAAAGTACCTCAGTCGCTCCAAAGTTGAACTGCTTTATCTATTTAAATGGCACATATCTATTTTTTTAATACCAGCTCTTTGAAGGAATTTGGGGCTTATTCCTTCTTTTAGAAATAAGCTTGGGTATTTATTGTTGTTTCTCTTTGCATTTGGCATTCGAGTGGTGGCGTTATTAAAAAATATAATTTTTTTTTAATTGGCCTCTGTTCATCTCTGTCTCTGCTTTCCTGTCACATCATCTGCTGCCTTTTTTCCCCCTCCTGCAAGTAGAGTTATATTCTCTTCCTTAGAATAATGCGTGATGGGGGAAAAGATGAAACTCATTAAAATACTTCACCAGGAAATAGTCCGCTTGTACAATCCCCGCTTGGTTTTGATGCTGTCCCTGGAAGCCGGAGCGCAGCGTTAGTCATTTCTGCACACACAGGCAAACAGCCGCAGTGAATGTTTAATATGTGGTCCGTTAACAGAGCAGCTACGTTGGTTTTTGTTGCAAGTGACGGATCACTAATAGTTTAAAACTCAGAGATTGGGAACTTCTTTTGTCAATTGAAGAGGATTATTTCGTGCTGTTGAGCGTCCCTGTCAGAATATAAAAGTCTGTTAGCAGAGACGGGATTGCACACCCAGGGGTTGCTTGCAATATGTAATTTACTAAACATGCACACACGGAGTAAAAATCAGACCCAACAGGCAAGCAGCAGCAGCTCTGTGCTGCTACTTTCAGATCAAGCACACAGAGAGAAAACACTAGATAATACCCTCCTGCAACTGTAGTCTCTGATCAGGTTTTTGCCTTGTGAAATATGGTTTGGCTCAGCACCTGGTGAAGTTGTTTGCAATATGATTGATTTGCTCAGTCGCGGCACTGGGAAAACTCTTTTAATTATTATATGTAATTGTTTGTGCATGTTCATAGAATCACAGAATAGTTTGGGTTGGAAGGGACCTTCAAAGGTCATCTGGTCCAACCCCCCTGCAAGGAGCAGGGACATCTCCAACCAGATCAGGTTGCTCAGAGCCCTGTCCAACCTGGCCTTGAATGTTTCCAGGGATGGGGCATCCACCACTTCTCTGGGCAAACCACCAGTGTTCATGTCAAAGATGATCTTCCTCAGACTTTATGGTATTTCTGCTAGGAGTGCTAAAAATTAATTTAATAGAGTCACGGGAATCGAGCCAGTACGTCTGTTCTTGTTCCATACTCTTGACTGTAGGTGTGGTTCGCATGACTCTGTTCTTCATGTGCAAAGGGAAGTTTTCAAAAGGGCAGCGATGCCCTCAAATCCCACAGAAAGCATGTGCAGGTTGGATCTGTGATTCTCATTTCTTCTTTTAAAAATCTTCACGGAGTTCATCAGTCTCATCAGCAACACTAACAGATAAGTGTAATAATCCCTGCTATCCTTCCCGTATTCCTGGTTTCATAGACGTTGGCTGTTAGCCCCTAAGATGATCAAACCCAAATTCAGATTATGAAAAGAAAGCATCGCAAAACTTTGATTTCTCCTGTTGGTCACCTTGTTTCTATCAGAGTTGAGCTAAAGGGGCTTTTGCTCCCCATGCCACCTCTCCGAAGCCTGTGTCTGGACTTGATGCAGCACTAGCATATTGGGAAATCCCTGTAGTTCTGGGGACTTAAAGACTGGGCCTAGGAATTAGCACTTTTGCTGAAACCATAGCAATATTTGCTTAAATTTTGCTAGATACTCTCGGAAATGAGGATGTAATTCTTTAGAGGAATATGGGCAGCCGGCTGCGGAACACCGTTTTTTCTCTAGAACAGATGAGCACTTATTAGTCATCAGAGTAGAGGAAGAAGGCTCCCGAGTGGCAGTGCTGTCTTGGCAGGAGCGTTGTCCGTCGCAGAGCAGGACTGCTCAGGATCCCTCCAAAACAGGTGAAGTGTTTGTCAGCAACTCAGTCTTTGACATACTCAAATCTTATCCTACTTATGTGCATATGCACTCCTCTTTCTTTAATCATCCCACTGTTTCTTTGAAACCTTGAGAAGATGAAGGAATCTACCGCTAAACATGACTTTTCTGATGAATTATGCCCTTGAGCATCTTGTGAGGGACAGAGTGAATGCGTTTCCCGGGCATTAATGCCTTTTTGGTTTGGAAGGCCCCCTTGTTCCCTTCTAGGTTAGTCAGGGAGATATGAACGCCCTTGGACATCTTGCCTCTCAGCCCAGGATAAGCCTTTGCTCTGTTCCTTGGTCTGGCAAAAGCACGGTGAATGGAGGGGAGACGGAGGCGTGCACGGCTGACGTAGAAACCTTGTGAAATATTGAAGCTTCCTTGCATGTGAGTTGCTGGGTTCTCCGCAGTTCTCACACTGGTGACAGATGGGAGCCAGTTCCCCTCTTGTTGAGCAGGTAGGTGGTTACTGAGAAGTGTGCCTTGCTACAGTTGCTCTTGGGTTCCTCAGACCTCCCTCCCAATACAGCTGCTTTGGACCATTCATAAACCAGAGGGAGATTTTTTTTTTCCCTCCACACACTATGGAATTTTTGCAAAGAATTTAAAAAAAGATGAGGTAGATAAATGATCTTCCAAGGTGATGAATATCGCAGTACTCATCAAACCCTTAGCGGACACAGAAAGATGCCTTTTCCTGCTTCTCCCCCCCTCCGTGGATGTCCAAGGCCCGATGCCTCCAATGTCCTTGACCTCACCTGTGATGACTGCACATCTCTTTCATTTCCAGAACCTTCTTGCTTTAGAAAAGAGGAGATTTTGTCCTGGCTAGCTGGGAGACTGGCAAATAGCAGAGAGGATCTACGGGACACAAATACAGGGAACTTCTGAGCTTTCTTATTTGTGAACTAGGATAATGTGTAGTATTATTGACAACTTAATATCAAAATATATTAAAATACAGAGCTTCCTATTGGGCTTGAATTGATCCCCACACACTCCCCAAAAACAAACATCCACAAACAAAGCACCAACAGCTTCAGCTGGACACTTTTAAATTTAGCAAAAAGCTTTTAAGACAACTTCCAGGAGAGTGTACGTTTTTCTGGACACATAGATTCCACTTTTCTGTGTAAGGGGGAGAGACTGCTCCGTTCAGCCCAAACAGGAGCGTGGAGCAGCAACAGGAATTGGAGTGAATTTTCCCCCTCAGCTGAGAGATCGCTTTAGTGTTGCACCTTGTTAAATAGCTGGCTGAAATTGTGCATGATTAATGGACAAAATGAAAATAAGATTATGTGTCTTTACTCTTCCTGTGACCTCTGCTTTTTCCTGTATCAATAGCAGTCTGGAGAGGGAAAAAAGAAAAAAAATATCTTTTAAATCCTGTATAAATACCCAGAAGAGGAGGGGAAAGGAGAAGAAAGGTGCAGAGCCCTGCTATAAATCATACGCTGTCCCCACAACTCAAGACATCTGAGGTCTGAATCCTCCAGTACTGAAATCTGAGGAATTAAAAAGTGGAACCAAAGTTTCAGGCTGCCTGTCAGTAGTCGCCACGCATGTCAATCACCCATGTGGAACTGCATCCTATGGGGGATTTGGTTTCCCTGCTGCAGCTGCACACAGGAGGCGACCTGTGGTTCAGACACAGTCAGGCTCTTGGAACAAATGCTTTCCTCCTCCCCGAGGGAGATGTTTGTGTGTTGCCCATCTCTGGACTCCTGTTTGGGCGATAAATTTGAAGATACAAGTCTTAAAGGCAGATCGCTGCTTGCCTGCAGGTATGGGATTCTTTGGCAGTTTTGACATCCTTCAGTGCTGCCTTGTGACCAGAGCGTGGATCTCCGCGCCCACTCAGGGGCACCTGCACGCGTGGAGACACCGAGAGCCTGTCCTCCTTCCAGCCCGCAACATGCTTCAGCTTATAATGTCAGAAAGCAATGGTTCTCCGTTCCTGTTACAGACCACTTTGACAGAACAAAATGTATCCTCCTGTGCCCTGTACATCTTATTTCTTGGAGGGAAAAATGCATATATAAATCCTATATTCACTTAAGATGAGTAAAAATCACCGTTAGTGAATTGCTACCGCAATAACCTTAACAGGAAGGACTAGAGGGAGCTGTATAGGTCCTTGCTATCAACACAGTAAAATTAAGAGCAAGAGTATAATACCAGATTGTATGAAATTGTTAATTCTTCTTTACTCTGAGTGTGGCCATTGGCCTTGGGAACACGGGCAACATGGTTTAATTTGAAGAGACCTACGTACAAAACCCCCACGTGGCTTCTGCCTATTCCTGAGGCTCAAAAGAGTTGATGAGTGTTGTGGTTTGACCTCAGCCGGCAACTAAGCACCACACAGCTGCTCAGTCCCTCCTCAGTGGGATGGGGGAGAGAATCAGAAGAGTAAAAGTGAGAAAACTCCTGGGTTAAGGTTAAGACCGTTTCACAGGTAAAGCAAAAGCTGTGCACGCGAGCAAAGCAAAAGAAGGAATTCATTCACCGCTTCCCATCGGCAGGCAGGTGTTCAGCCATCTCCAGGAAAGCCGGGCTCCATCACACGTAACGGTTACTTGGGAAGACAAAATGCCAGAGCTCCAAATGTCTCCCCCTTCCTCCTTCTTCCTCCAGCTTCATACGCTGAGCCTGACACCATCTGGTGTGGGGTCTCCCTTTGGGCAGTTGGGATCAGCTGTCCCAGCCATTTCCCTTTCCCAACTCCCTGTGCACGGCCGTTGTGCTCGCTGGTGGGGTGGTCTGAGAGGCAGAAAAGGCCTTGACTCTGTGCAAGCCCTGCTCAGCAGTCACTAGAACATCCCTGTGTTACCAACACTGTTTTCAGCACAAATCCAAACCACAGCCCCATACCAGCTACTGTGAAGAAAATTAACTGTATCCCAGCCAAAACCAGCACAACGCATGAGCACTGTGCTTTGAGCTACAGGGGACAATCCATGTTTTCCAGCTCACATCTTAGCATGCAGTTGATATGTGGTGTCGTCTTTGGAAGGCCTCAGATACCACAGCCCCAGCTTATGCAAGAGTCTTATTTTTTGTGTTTTGAAAAAAGCATTGTCTGGCCAAGGAAAGCTTGAACCTGGTACCTGCAACAATAGGCAACTAGAGAAAAACACAAAACTTAATGATACTAAGAAGAGATATGAAGCCCAATGCCATGATTTTAGGGATTTGCTTCCTGATTTTTAAACACTCAGGGTTGGCTGCTTTTAATAATCTTTTAGTCTCCCTAGCATAAGAGTAAGAAAAATGCTGTCAGAGACCTCGGGGTTTCCCATGGGAAACGATAACTAGGTCATGGGTATGCTTGCTGCGGAGGTACATGCAGGTTTTTTTTAAACTGATCTGCAAATCAGAGGCATAAAGGAAGAGGAGGTGGTTCTGAGCAGCAGCTCTTTTTCAGGATGGGTACGTTTTTCCTTGCTTTAATCAAGTTGTTTGTCCCGTCTTAAGAGAAGTGAACCGTTTGTGCTGATCCTGTTCCTTTTTTGTTGCCGCTTGGCACTGACCCAAAGTTGGGCAGCGTGAAACCAAGGCGGGTAATGGTGCCCTTAATTGAGGACCTTACCTGACCTCCTTACGCCTAACATTACGCCAGTCTCAACAGGTTGGTTTGGCCACCTTCTGCCTAGTTAATAAATCCCAGACCTGCTGCAGCGCTGCTCAGCCGTCGCTCCCAAGGTTTCCACTTCGGTCGCGTCAGCTGCGGCAGGAGGTCCCCTCTCCATGGCACTGCGCTGCAGGGGCGTGCTGAGGGACTGAGGACACTGTGCGCGCTTGTTCTTTGTCTTGTTCATGCCATTTTTTGATCCTTGACTTCCACATCAGAGTTTTCTGTGCGTATCTTGTCATCTTCTAATGTAAAGGCAGGGAGCCCTCAGAGTATGTTGTCTCTGCTAGGGCTGAGGGATGTAACTGAAGTGACCCACCTCTGCAAAATCACAGTGGGAAACCGTAGCTTTTATCGTGACCTTGCTCGTCAAGGTTAGCCTGATCCCTGAGAAAACTGCCTGTCTCCTGTTTCTGCTACAGTTTTACAATCTGTACTTCAGTTTCCTTTGTGTAAGAAAACATCCTCTTGTTTAGAGGGGGAAGGTAGAGCCTTGGAGAATTGCAGAAAGCAGTGGCCCACATTTGAAATGATATTTTTGAAGCCACTTTGTAAAGGCTGCCATTTTCCTATGAAACCGGTTGACTCGAATGCTTTAAAGGGCAAGTTGAGCACCACGCTCTTTGTAGAGATGTCGGTGGTCTTGATATGTGAATAAGAGTTGAATACACATGCAACTGGGCATACATTTCTACATAGATATTTTGACCAGACAGTCAGCTAATAGCTCCGAATAAGATACTCTGCCCTCTTATATCAGTTCATCTGCCACTCAGGCATGCTTAGCAAGACAGATGCTGCTTTTTATGCATATAGCTCTTGTTAATGCCCAGGATCGTTACGAGTGTGCGTGGAGAGGTGTCCTTGCCACATCCTTTCAGGATGTTGTCTCTGAGGAGAAGGAGTTACTGTTCGTACGACATGCCTGTCTAGAAATGCTTAAAAATCAAATGCTTTCATTTGCTTTTTATGCAGGGAGGAGGAGGAGGGGGGAGGCTGCGCACCTTAAAAAATTCTCTCGCCCAGCATCTCGCTTTAAAGAATGAAGTCCTTTTAGATTTGCAGGAGCTCAAAAAGGCGTTCAGTCATATCGACTTTGAATAATTTGGTATGAACCTGTCTTGTCAGTTAGATATCTGTCTGCAAAGTCTATTTTTTAAAAAAATTGTTTTGGTTTGACGCTATCTCCTGTCTAAAAAGGGAGGGGGTGTCAGGAAACCCTAAGTTTGTTTCTAGCCTCTATCACAGCTGGCCGCATGACATACAGTGAGTCACTTAACTTCTCTCTTTCTTCTTCCCAGTAGAACACTTTCCCAGTGTATCTTGTCTTTTCTGTTGCCCATCTGTTCAGTTCTGTGCTTTTTTGGACAAGGATTTCCATTATTCCTCCAGCAAGGCATGTAGTCGGGGCATAAGGCATAGGAAGCGGTGATTGCCTGTTCAGCGTATAGCAAATGCGGGCGAGGAGAAGCAGAGCTTTATTTACACAACAGTTCCATGGCACTCCGTTAAACGCGCAGGAGGCTAGCAGCGACGCCGCTACACATGTTCTGTAGTATGCGTACTCCATGTGTTGTTTTTCAGCCTCCTGGGAGAGCTTGCCTGCTGAAGTTCTGCAATCTGGATCTGCTGTGCGTTCAGTGTTATTTTGGTACCAGCTGATAGCATAAAGGCTGAATAAATTTCCTTCATGTTAGACGTGGCCCTCTGCAAATAAACGTGCGTGTTAAGAAACCCTTCCATGACATAATTAGTGGTCTGCAAGCCACGGTGTCATTGTGCGGAGTAATTAGTCCTGTTTATTTAAAGGAGCCCTGCAAGGCTATTAGCGGTTGCCAGTGGACCAACAACGAGAAAAAGAAAAGATAAAAACCCATGTGTGGTTGTTATTAGTCTCTTCATCATACTAATGGACAGCTTGTAAGAAATTGGACTTGCTGTCGGCGGCACCGAGTAACAGCAGTCGTGCGGGGGCATTGTTTCTTCTCGCTGGCGATAAGGGCGGCTTGTGGCGGGCTTTGATAGGATGCTCATTTTTATCTGCTAAGTGCACGATGCTTGTAAAAACAGCAGTGGCCTTGTTACCACTTGACATGACACTAGTTTTAGCTCTTTCCGTTGACACGCCACTCCACTCTTTTAAAGCTTCAGCCTGGGGTCGGGTTCATTAGAGTACTTCAGACGCGATGCTGATACGGCATCTGGCCTGATTTCTTTACGCTCCCAGCTCCAAGCAGGAGGGAGAGAGTCAGTGTAACCCAGTGGACCGTCTTCACTTGTTTGTCAAGATTTACTTTCTGCGTCCAAGGCTTTTGGAAAAGCGAATGAGGTACTTCATTTGTCTGGAGATGGGCTTAGGTGAAGAGAGGGAAGGGAACCCTGTCTGTAATCCCTGAGGGAGGAGGAGGAGGAAACTGGCTCCAGCGTGGGTTGTGTGGCCCCAGCTCTCAGCAGGGACGTTGCCAGGAGAAGAGCTGCCGTGGTGGCTAGGCTCAAATAGCTCTTGCACAGATCTAAGCCTGCTGAACTTGATAGGGTTAAAAAGAGCGACAACTACAGCATTTACTTCTGAAACCTGTGGCATTTAATATATGAGAGTTCTTGCCTAGAAGATTGCTAAACCACCTTATAGAGGCTATTAGTGAATTATTTCCCTATTCTGTAATTCTCTAACTTGGCTTATAAATTTTACAGAGAGGTTATTAGCTATAAAGGGTTGTGACAAATGACCTGGGAGAAGGAGGGAAACTTGGTTAAACTTTTCTTCCCTGCCTCCACCCTTAGATTTAGCAGCTGTGCTAAGTCTAGGCATGCTCTCAGTCTCTGTAAAGATGATACCTGTGAGGAGATCAGGGAGTGATCCCAGACTTCAAGGGAAAGGGTCTCTTCGGTGAGGGGGAGAAAAATCTTCTGGAGTTCCCCACTGATGTGATGAGCTGCCCCAGTCGGCTGAAATAGAGACTGCAGGCGATAGCAGGAGCCCTGGCCTGAGCCTCTGTGCTGAGAGTGTGTCCATTTGCTACCCTAAGCCACATCAAGTTGGAACGGCTTTGGTGGAAGCAAAGCTGTATCTCCCGAAGCTCGTCAGCTTTTGCAGGAGGAGGTTGCTGCCCGCAAAAAGGGACAGTCTTCAGAAAGTGTTAGGAAACCTCTGGCAGTGGTGCGTGACTATAATCCATCTAATATCTGTCAGGGCTCCTTTGTCTGAGCTTCTGCAGAAGCTCATTTTCAAATCTCTGCTCTGCAAGGTGTCCTGGGTGATTTTGGTGTATTAACCAAACCATCAAATAAACAAGTAAATCCCATCTTCTCAGTACCCCCAGATTTGGGTAACAGGTCGCGTTATGTATTAGGGGCTGTCCCTGGGATTTTCTTTTACTTCTGCATGCTATCACTTCTGCATATAACATGATATAAATAATATTGCTAGGAATTGGAAAGCTGCAGCTTTTTATGGCCAAATTGCTGTATTATTCTCTGAATTGATGCTGCTGATTTTGCTGCTGGTGGCTCACGTTCTGCCCACCTTTACGTGTGACCATCCTGTGCTGTTCCCCAGTCAGCCCTGCTCTGGGACACTGCGTGTGTAATGCATCTGTAATCACTCACCCTGAAGGTGTGGGGGAAGGTAGCCAGCAAAATGTATGAGTAAGATTTTTTTCTTTTTTTTTTTTTTTTTTTTTTTTTTTTTGCAAGCGTATTTGAGTCATTTGTCGTGAGTTGCTTGTTTCCATGGGAATTAGCAAGTGAGAGAAGACACAAGTGAATCTTATTCCTTGCTTCAGCCTCCTCTTGCCTCCAGTCTGGCTGCATCAACCTGCAGGACCTATAATTTAGACCCAGAGGCGACTGCGAGAGCTGGTCTTCCTTCTTAATTATTGTTGCAGTGATGGCGACCTATCAAGAGAGGAGAGGAATTGTGTGCCTACTTGTTAGAATAGCCCAGCAGTGCAGCCCAAACTTCCTCGCGTGGCTGTAAATATGCCAGACCTGCCTTTGTGGTGAACCGCAAATGCTCTCAGACTTTTGAGGAGCCTGGGGAGACGATTCCAGATCCTAAGGAAGAACAATTCATCTCTTTCCCCATCCCCCTATACACACATACACCATCCCCTTGTCTCTTTTTAGGTCATTTATAATCAGCAGTCATGGAGCACTGGCCTCATTAGTGATATAGCCATTCCTTCAGTGCTTCAGAAATAATCATTTAGAAAAAAATGCGCGGTTTTCTTCCCTTGAGAGCCTGTGAGTGATGAATTTATTTCAGTCTGGCTGTCTTGACTGTCTTGCTCAGCCTTATTTCCATATTTATTTCAACAAATAATGTACTATGGGAACAACAAAACACACTCTGTGAGGCAGGTGGCAAAGCCTGGGCAGGGAGAGGTTAACTGGAGAGGTGGCATCCGAAAGCTGGGGCTCAGCGGGAGACGGTTTTATTTCGGATAATTTCTTAATGTATATACTTTTTGAGTGTTTGTGTTTGTAGAGGTTTAGAAGCCCTGGGATTTGGACATTGATTTATTCATAGGGCACTATTTAGAGAACAGACATCGTCCCCTGAGCGGTCCCAGCCACCGACCTTTCTCCTGAAGGGACCATCCCTTTTGTAATGGCGGACAGGCGATTAACTTTCTATGCCAGCTAATGACTCGGGTCTCTTGCAAGCAAGGACTGCTAATTGTGACTGGCCAGGAAGGGCCGGTGTACTGGGACCAATGTAGTGGTGTACTGGGACCAATGCACTCACCGAACGAGGCGGTGAGCAGCCCCAGCACACTCAGGGTCCAGCTGCGTATTTGCTCCATCTCCAGGACACAGCACTTGCGGCTACTGTAACCCAGCCTCACGGAGGGACTTACTCTCATGATTTTTATTCTGCCGGTGACCGTTTCAGTAATTGAGTGTTACGCTCTGGAAGCCTAAGCTCCAAGGTCGGTGGTCAAGGACTGGGAGGCAGAGCTTCCGTCTCTTCATCCCAGTGCTTCTTCAGACATCCTGGGCAGCCCAGCTGTGCCACCGCTTCCCAGTGTGCACATCTGGAACAAACATAGCCCTTCCCTCCAAGCTACCACAGTCACACTAGGTTTATTGGAATAACACTAGATGCTCTGAATTCCTTGGAATACGCTTTCTGTAGGAAAGGACTGACCTGCCCAAGGAGTAAGCTCCCGTAAATCTAAGTACGTGGCATCGCTTCGTGCCATGAGGTTGCAGGCACAAGTCAGCTGTGCATGCCATGTGTTACATTTGCAGTTTAGTTTTATGGGTACTTATGAAAAGCAATGCTGAGGCTGTCCTCTGTCAAAATATAGCCCCTCTACTTGCCTCCTCCCCTCTCCTCCGGCTCAGGCCACGCAGGCTCACATGTGAGGTGGTGTTTCTGCTATGGCTTGTGTCTGCATTTCATTTGTTTTCTGGGATGGCTTCTCTGAAACATCTGGAGCCTGTCAGTTTTGCACGCATCTGTAGAGTATGTGTCATCTGCCCTGCTCTATGTTTGCAAAAGCAGTTCCTCGTCATCCTTACAGGTAGCATTTGTGCACAGAAGACCTAGCATGTGATTGCAGAGATGCCAGCAGTTATGCATGTAGCAGCCCTGTGTATTTTGTGTACGTGCACATATATTCTTAATGCCTCTTCCCGGTTTTGTTTTCCTTAGCATGGCTTTCATTTACCTAAACTTCTTCCCCTGTTGGCTTGTTAATTAATAGATATTCCTGAAGTTTTATTTTCTTCTCTATCCCTTTTAACCTGGACTTTCAATGGCCTAAGCTAACCAGTTCTCTACTGGCATAACACCTGATAGGTGAGGGGCTGATATTTTTAAGCCAGTTCAAATGCAGCTTGTGTTAGCCTTCAAATTTAGAGACAAATATCCCTGTCCAGTCTTTTCCATTAAAGCAAAACGACTGTTTCCTTCTTTTCATCTCGTTTGTTAATGCACCGCTGTCTAATCACCTTGGTAGCAAGGCTGTAACCAAGTAATGGGGGAATAAGTAGCAGCTGGCTTGCTTTCTTCTCCCCTAAGAAAAACCAGTGCGTGCGTCTGCCCTACTTTAGGGATAAGCGTCATCAGCTCTGGAAATCTGGGGGGAGCATAGCCAGGAAGGCTTGTAACGGTGGCATCTCGCTGTGCGCAAGGAAGGTTCTCCGGGGAGGAAATTCAGCACTTTGCTCTTTCCAGCTGCTGGCTGGGAGTGCTTTCAGCTTTTGCAAAGTCATACCTTCCTTGCCTTTGAAGAATTTACCTCACAGGCAGCATACAGCCATATCTTTGAAACCCTGTCCTGGTCACCTTTATTTTACAGTTGGGGAAAATGGTTTTAAAAGGCTTTTACATTGGGCAACAATAGAGGGAGAAGGGACGGATTCTGAAAGAGAGCAGGTAGCTTTCACTTTGCCATACAGGCCTCAAGGATATCTCTGCTTTCTGGCAGAGAAACTCCTAAAAGTCTCAAAGACATTTTTTTTTCATCTTTATTGAAGAGCTGGAAGCTTTGCATTTACAAGAACAGATGTCCTTTGTTACAAATTTTTCATTCCTTATTGAAATAGATACGAGCAAGAATTCACACCACACAAACTCAGGGGGAAGCAGCATTTTAAATGGAATGATTAAAAACCCTGCCTTCTCCCATTGCTTCGTTTTTCACTTTTGACTCCTGTGATGTCACCCATTTGCTCTTCTGCAGTTGTCATAGCTTTTGCTGAAGAAGAGAGGATAAACTCACCTTGGGTGTCCATATACAGTGTGAAAGGCAAGTGAAAAATAAAATAGAGGAGGGGGAATGTATCTTTTAATCTTTTCAGATCAGAATGAACTCAGGATTAACCCTGGGCCTGCACCTCATACGCTTTCTTGATTCTCATTAAGTGGGACTTGTGACAGCCTACTGTAAAACGTTGAGGCTTCAGACACGAGAGCAGGCTAAGGCGCTGCGCAGACCATCACGCCCAGATGAATGATCAGAAGTGATGGGTCAATACGTACAACAAAAACATGGCTGAAACGAAGTTCATTAAGGCAGTGTGGGGAGGAGGGCCCTCTGCACAGGCAGGGAATGAAGAGCATAATTGAGGTTGCTGGATCTTACACCTAACGTGTTAGCCAACTAAATCACAATTTACACCAAAAGGTTGTGAGCTTCTGTGAACTATATGGTTGCTAGTGATATTAATTTACTACAAATCCTTCCTGTAAGCTCTTTGTAGAGTTACACACTGTGAGCTTCTTTTTCTGTTAATCTTTTCTTTTGTGAGGCTGAGTTTAGTGCTGGTGAGGAAAGGCAGCCCGATGTCCATGGAAAATGAAATCCCGTATTTATCCATAGATAAAGGGACAGCTGTTCCAGCAGAGGAACCCACTGCAAGATTGAATTCAGCTCACTCAGCCCTCTCCTTCCCCTTGGTTTGCCTTCTCCAATTGCCTTTTGTGCAGTGAAATCAGTAAAATGGATGTATCGTCCATTCTGAGTTAGACTGACCCTGTTCAGTTGCCCAGTTGCCTTTCAATAGCTTTTCAGGTTTTGTCAAGTACAGTGATACCGAGCCCCTTGCTTTAAATCCGTCAGTCAAAGCAGGTGCTTCGGAAGAATTGTGCTTTACCTCCGAGTTTTGCAAACTGTGGAATATGCCAACCACTAGCAGAGCTCAAAGGGTTTCTGCATCCACCCACGGAGAAACCCTGCAAAACGCTGGCCAGTCACCCGGTTAGGAAGACACCTCTCTGCTCCACGCAGAGCTGAGGCATTGCTGCTGCTGCTCTCCCGCAGGAGAGGCAGGTTGGGCAGGAGACACAGCTCCTCCAGCATCTTCATGTCCCAGCAGAAGGGCCTCAGCCGGAGCTGCCTCCAGCGAAGCACAGGGCTCTCTGCAAGCCTGCGCTGGAGGATCCCGGCTTGACCACAGCCAGACGTTACAAGCTTCGTGCATAGGTTACTGCCAGAGAGCCTGCGACCTGCGTTTCACTGTAAATATTCTTTCTGGCCCTAAGAAGTGTTGAAGCCTTTGTCAGGAAAGGAGGATTAAAACAGAAACCACAGAATGCAGACCAAAAGTTGGAGCAAGTGGTGAACGTTTTAATGAAAAATGCATTAAATTTTCCAGTTGTTTTTGCTCCCAACCTGGCAGGGACATTAGTTCTCGATCCTTTTCTCCCTGTTATATTGCTTTGCCAACAACTACAGAGGCCAGTTTAAAGCTGGAGCAAAAACGCCACGCTCGCACTACTTTTCCTGATGCTTCAGCCTCAGGTGGTTTTGCTTTAAGCTGTGACCACAAACCAGCTGCCTACAGTGCTTCCCTTTATCTGCATCTGTTTGTGTATCGTGTAAGTGACCGTAGATTAATTGTATTTTTCTTCCCCTCTTGAATGGCCGTAGCACCTGCAGGATATGGTATGGTCAGGGATTCAGATGGATTAATGTCCCTTTAGCCTGTAGCCAAATGCAAGAAGAAATCCCATCCAAAGCATCCCAGCTTTCTTTAGTTTGGCTGTTGCAATACTGGTTTTAGACCTCATCACGTTGCTGCAGCTTCGGCTTGTATGAGCAATCCTCCTTACCCTCCTTCCGTGTGCTCTTAATTTTCCTTGTGCTCTTAATTTTGCTTAATTTTGGGAGTGAGCAGTTCATTGCACTGCGTAAATTCTGTCCAAATCCACGAGGTGTGATTGCATTAATGGAAAAGTGATGCTTTCAGTCAGAGAGCCTGGAACAAAGGCAGTGCCACCCCAGTGCTCTGTCTGCCAGAGTCACCCAAACGTGGAATTTTGTGGAAGTCTGTGCAGTGGGGATTGTGGCTGGACGCGGGACTAGAGGTCACCAGGCGATAGCTGCTGGTAGAGCTGCTGCCGTGAGAGCTGTGCGCTAGCATCAAGCAAAGCCGCTGTCCCCCCAACAAAAGTGACTTTCACACTTTTGCAGCCTTTGGCTCGTTTGATGATTAACCCAGCTTTACTGAAAAGTTTGCGGTTTTCTTGGCAGACCTGCTGGGATGGGGATTTAACCCTTGTTAGCGGGTACGGTGCTAAATGCCATACTTCAGCTTGCATACTCTAGGTCTGGAAATAGGATTTGCCTTGTGTTGTCTGACTCAGCGGCTTGCAGTCACGCTTGAATGCAAGGCCCGTTTTGTTAGGTAGAAAAGTTGAGGTGAAAATCGTTTCGTGCGGCTTCCTTCAGATTTCTAAAATGCTGTGGGAGGTGATGGGAGATGAGAAGTCCTTGGTTTCAATTCATCTAAGTCTAAAATTAAATTGGTGTACAGGAGAATAACCTCTAACAAAGCGGTAAGACCAGCAGGTAAGGAAGATCCAAACAGCAATGGCAGAAACGCTGTAGAAATCTGCCAGTAAAGCACAGGGATGCGGGTCTGGTGTAATTTCTGCTGCGAAGGTAAAGCTGAGGAGTGAGGAGCTTCGGGTTAGAGCAGGCATTGCAGCCCTGCATCAAAATGGCAGTGCTTTGTTAGGGCCTTTTTTTCCAGACGCTTGCTTTTTCTTGCCTTTCCCTGACTGACACCAGCCTGGTAGGAGAGGCGGCACGTTTTCCTGATGCTTCCTTCTCCCATTCTCCCCTCTCCATCCTCCCCCCCTCCCCTACTCCCCTGCACGCCTCTTACTCCCCGCTGCCCACATCGAACATGTACAGATTTTACGGTTCACTGGAGAATAAGTGGCTGTCATTTCACAGACGGGCCAGGATGTAATTAGCCACAATGCATCGAAGTAATGGAACAGATGTCTCTTTGTAAACTGAGTTTGCTGTTGCACACTCTGTGTGTGTGACCTGCCGACTGCTCCGGGCGATTCCTCCCGGCGCCCTCGGCTCCCTCCCCTCGCTCTGTTGCCGAGCCAAGGGCTTAGCTGACATCAAGTGTTTGTGGGTTTCTCGTTTTTCTCTCTTTCTCGTACGCTCGTCTCTCCTGCTGTAAGGCCACTGATTATGTGACAGGAGTGTTAGCAAGCAGAACCTGCATTTATCGATGGAGTCATTCAAAATAGAAAAGGTGATACCCCCCTTATGAGATAATTGGCAGTTTCAAGTTGCTCTTATTAACCGATGATAATGCACCACTAAAATAATAAATTACTGTTATGACGCCAGGCCTCCTCCTCTCTTGTATTTTTTTTTTTTCTTTTAACTGAAAATAAAATAGCTGTGTTCTTCCCGAGCCCTCAAATTAGTATTTACATTTTAGATAAGAGATGGGCTATTGGAATGATTGCAATGTGATAATGCACACAAGCTGACAACAAACGCGGCGCACTCAGAAAGATGTCGGTCTGACTCGGCTAGGAACTGCAATCCAAACGCCAGTCCGAACTTAAAAGGGACAAAACAGGACCTGACTTTCAGGTTCTCATTTTGTAGAGCGAGCTTGTCTCTGTTGGGTACAGAAACTGGATAGCTCTTAATTCACAGAATTTTTCCCCCCTTAATATTCTTGTGACGTGTTTTTAGACTATATCTATGAAGGTTTTCCATTCCTTTAGTTAATTCTGCCATGCAGCTCCTGAATCCCGCACATCTTGGCACTGAGCTGCTTCAGCCGCTCCCGCTGAGGGCTCCTGCCAGTGCCCCGCGCCACGGCTGGGGGCAAAGGGAGCACTGGGGCAGGCTGGCTCTTGGCCTTCAGCCCCCAATTTGGCTCTGCTCACAGCTCAGCCGGGCCATGGAGGAGCTAAACACCACGACCAGGCACCAGCGAGGAGAAGCAGAAACCTCATGGTGGCACAAACAGGGAGGATAATTAAAGACAAGACATGCTTGTGTTCTAGGTGCCTGTGGGTGTTTCCATGGTACAAATAAGTTTGTGTGTCGGGGCACTCAGTCAAACGGTGTGTGCAGTCCCTCCGTGTGTGTGTGTTTGCATGCCTGTGTGCATTTATGGTTTATTTTCACACGAATTTCCCGAAGAACCGCATTGTTTCCCCAGGGCAGTTTTGATGACAGGGTTCCCATTAGTTCCTCTGGTTTTGACCCAGCAAGCTTAACTTCAGATTGCACATCTGAGTGTTAACAGTGGTGAGATACATTACATAATGATGGTAAAAAGCAGGTCTTTTCTGTAGGGAGGAGTAAGTTTTTACCTCGAGCTAAAATGATAAACAGACTAAGCGGCATGATAACGGAGAGCGGAGTGTAAATACGCTGGGTATGTTAAACCTCAGAGAACGGTGTTGTAACTCAGAATAATCCTCTGCAATGGACAAGATACCAGCCCACAGAGTGGTTGATTAAAGATTTCAAAGGACACAGGCATTTGGGGTTGGTCTGCAGCTTCACATATACTCCTTAGAAAGAGGAGCCATAGCAAAACACGAGAGAGAAATAGCAGTTCGGTTGGTGCCAGCCCTCAGATGCAAATCCCTCATGCGGTGGGTTTCTCTACGCTACCACGTGCTCGTAAAGCATTTTTCGCTTGCGTGGATATGTGCACTGAGCAACTCCCATGCTGGCTTGGAAGTCGGGAAGCACAGAACCCACCAGCCCTGCCAGCACCGATCATGGAGGGCACCAGAGCTTTTTTAGTAGTCTTTACATTCACGTCAGCTGGGTACGTGCTCAGCATTCACAGTGTTGGAGGAGTCTTCTGAGGCAGCAGATTTTAGAAATATGGTACTGTGTGGATTCCTCTGTGTCAAAGACCACGTTATGAAGCCTGGGAAGTCACCTGTGCTGCAAGAATATCTGTGCACTTCCTTCCCAACAGGAGACACCTATGTCTGCGTTTGGCATGGGGCCCTCAGAAGGAGTTCTGGCGTTTTTTGGATGAAACGAGACCAGAGTAAGGCACTGGCTTCGGTTTCACTTGTGGCACAAACCCACATTTGAACTGGTCTCCCAAGGAGAAACACTTCTGCAGTTACCACGGGTGACCTGCCATCTGACGCCACGTTGGTTTTGTTGTGCTGCTATTTTTGGTCACCGCTTATTTCTGCGCAGCAAATAGACAGTCAAGAGAGGAAGGCGTGAGAGTGCAGCCCAGGCCTGCGACCTCGCTAAACCGACTGACCCGGAGATCTGCAAACAGGATTGCGCGTGCCGGTCTCGCTCTCCGGCACAGCCCTTGATGTCTGCAGGCAGATTCCCATTAAGTGGTGTCGGGGCTGGTTCCCTGCAGATCTCACGTCAGCTAGGGAGGACTTCCCTGAGCCATCTGCTTCTAGTTTCTTTTTAGGGGATTTGTTTGGGTTTTTGTTTGTTTTTTTTTTTTTTTCCCCTTTTGACAATCATATCCACATGTTGATCTCGCTGGCATTGATGGAAATTACTCTTAACAAATGTCAATTTTTTTTCTCTCCCATTAACATAGGTTATGATTTTTCAAACTTGTCTAAAAAAAGGATCCTGTAGGTTCCTTGGGTTTCAGTCAACGTTGTAGTCTGCATGGTTGGTCTGTGATGAGGGTGATACGTGCATGGTATTTTTGGCTGGTTTTATCTGGTCCCTGCCTTTCCAGAGACAAAACTTAGGGTCTGTTAAGTCTTTGCAATACAGTAAGATTTCAAAGCAGGTACAGCAGATCGATTGAGTTTTTCCTTTGCCTGGTCTCAGAAGAACCAAGCGTAGTGCTGCAAATGCAGGATGGTCTAGTGTTAGGGAGCAAGAGGGAGTTTCTCTTTGGGTCTAAATGAAGGCAGGTCTCTAGCAGCTTAAATTCAAAGTGGTTTGTCAGTCCCTCAGCAGCAGGCAATTGCACAACACTTGGGAAGATACTGTACAGCAGCAAGTGCTTATGACAATGAGGTATCCCTACTATACTCTTTAAAAGAATATCCGATTTATTTGACAAAAATATTTTTTTTTACTATGTAAACAATAGCTTTCTTGCTGCCAAGTCCTTTCTCAGAAAAAACTCCAGCAGAATGAAGACTGAATTGAAACTGTGACGGCAGCTGTAACTCATAGCACATAGTATTTAAGTGTGAGTTACTTGATCTGAAACGAACAGCAGGGTGTCACCAGTGTGTGCAGATGTCTTCGCAAACCCCTACGACTTAGTTCACACACCATCCCAAGGCGGTAGTTTTTCTTTATATGCCGCTGATGTACCATTTATGTACGGGGGTAAACTGAGGCAGGGGGCAGTTAAGTGCCTAATTCTGTCCCCAGCGCGTGCCAGTGAGGATCATAAACTGTGATTCTGTGGTTCTGAATGGTAGGACATGCATTAAATGTGGAGAACCACGACTTGTAACCGATAATTAATGTTTGGATGGTGTTAGTGGGAAGAGCGTGCCTGCGCATCCCGGTGCTGCTGGGTTGGCTGTGCGTGTGTGTTGATACAGGGACCCTCTAGCTTGGTAGGTAGCGGTGGGGTCCCTGGTGCTGCAGTGTCGGGGTCTGCTGCTGCGAACCAGCGTGGGTACTGTGAGCAAAACCACTGACTCTTGACAAGAGGAGTACAACCTTCCGTTGGTGCGAGGGTAACCCAGGAGAAGATCAGTTCAAGCGTGCTTAATTGGGTTGGTGCTCAAGTGCTACTGAAGGTTGGCACGACTCGGGGTCCTGTGTGGCTCTGACCCGTTTAAAAGCGTGGCGGTAGGTCCAAGGGCAGCTTTGTGTCCCTTTGGCCTGACCGTTTAGGGCAGTGGAGTGGCCTGGCTGAGGTGAGGCTGATGTGAATCTGAGCTCTGGGGGCTTTACCCCAAAGCAAAGGTGCTGGTAGGACTTGGTGCGCTGGCAGCAGGAGACGGGCGCGGGTGCCAGGAGAAGGCAGCCCAGGAGCCAGCCGGGCACAGAGGGATGTGTCGGCCAGGGGATGAATGCTGGATAATGGTCCATCAGGACAATCATTTGAGAACATGCATTTCTCTCTCTCTTTCTTCACATCTGACTGGTTTTCTATTGCTCCTCTTTACTGCAGTCTGCTAGTAGGGCTTCATAGCTTTTGAAGGTATAAGAATAGGGCTTTTTTTTTTTCCCTCCTCTTTTTTTTCACTTGCCTTGAAGTACTCATCTATATTTAGGTCAGTGACATGATGAAAGATGTTTATGTGTTTTTACCTAAAGCTGGAAATTACCTTTCCGGATATCACTGAATGGAAAAAAGCTAATGGAGCCTTGTTGTGCTTTCATTGCTTTTGCAGCGGCGTTCTTCTTTTAGGACCATGGCACGCGAAGCATCCTTCCCCACCGCGTAGCTCTCGGCTTTCGGCTGCCTCTGCACCCTCCGCCGGCTCCCCTGCGCGGAGTGGACTCGGAGAAGGGCGAGGGGAAGGTCAGAAGAAGTCATTTTTATTCTCTGACTACCTGGAGCAGGCATCGCCCGCTCTGCCCTATCAAGTAGAAAACGTGGCACTGATAAATCCTGTCCGCTAAGGAGCCGAGCCTTTTTAATATGCAAGCGCTCAGTCAAAGAAAGTAAACAGACATCTCCTTCTGCAGGGAATTACTAGACAAACGTCTCCCTCCCCTTACCCTCCTTCCTTCCTCCTCCCTTCCATTTAAGTGTAAGAAATGCTGCTTGCTTTATTTGCTAAAGAGGAGGAGGGGAAAGGACATGTACTGAATCACGGTTAAGCTGCTGTCTTCTACCCCAAGACCTTTCAGTCTAGATGTGCTTCATTAGTTTGATAAGCAGACACCAAAAAGGGGGAGGGGGGCGTGGGGTTTGCGTGAGGGGATCTGCCTAGGGGCTGCCCGGAGGTTTTAGAAGATGAACTGCTAATGATGTTGAAGCTGTACCTTTTTGGGACCTCGGCTCCTGGAGGAAAAAAAGGGCCCTTTTCACTAATTGTGTTGTGTTCAGTAGTGTGATGGAAAGGGGCTCACAGGGGAGTGAAGCAGAATGAATATCGGCTGGGCTCTTCCCCTGAGCAGCCCCCTCTCCGCTCCTCCCCCACGCCAACTCTCGTCTCTTTAGCAGGGTATCTGGCATGAAGTCATCCTAAATATTGGGAGATAACATTAGGAAAAGAGATTAATTCGGTGGGTCGTTTATTTGGGCAGTCTGGCTTGTGAGCTTTGAAAACTAAACATGGATTTTGACGAATGTGGTCCAAATTGGCAATGCAAATGTTTTGATGAATAGCTACCAGAAAGGCTGTGAACCTTGGATCTGGCCCCGTGCATGTGCAAACACAGGATCTAAGGACCTTCGAACGCTGCTCACTCTAATCCTGTGCCAGTCCTTTTCCTCTCCGGCGGATCCGTGCCTCAGAAGCGGATAGCTGTATCCCCACCGCGCAGTGGGGTATGCAGTTTTTCACCCGAGGTGCTGCCGCGTGTTTCCAGGTGTAGTAGTTTTCCTTTCAGCAGCTCCCTTCCACTCAGACGCCGCCCCAGTTGAGAAGGTTTCCCTGCAATTCCCAGGTGCGCTTGTGGAATGCCCGGACTCCCAGCAGGTCGGCATTTCCTTTCTCCTGCACCAGCATCTAGCCCAGCTCAGCTGATTCTGGTGTTGAGCTGTCAGCATTTCATAAAGCTTGGTGTGCTTGGCTTTATGAGCTAAATTTTAATAATTTGGCACTTAATAATTAATTTATTTGGCTTATAATAATAAAACACTTGTTGGGGGTGGTTGGTGCTGGACAGGCTGTGCCCCACGTTAGGCATGGGAGCCTCTTTCCAAACTCCCGCCGAATGCCACCCCAATCAGTCCCACGTTGGGTGGGCACCTCCTCCCCTGGGCAAAGGAGCCAAAGGCAGCTGGAGGTGCTGCTTGGCACTTTGCTTTCTCAAACGTGGTGGGCACAGGAGGCCTAAACCATGCTAATTAATGGGCCTTTAGGCTCAAAAGGGACCTTTTTAACCCAAGCGTAGCATCGTCTTAAAATGATATATCCCTGCCACAATCAATGGCTAGCTAGTCAGCTACAGACAGGTGGGAATCACTTGAAAAGCCGTTCAGCAAAGGAGACATGGATGGAACTTCAGGAGGCAACCAGGTACCCAGGGAACTGCCCCACATGTGAGGTCTCCTCACTTTCAAGGAAAAAGAGCACAAGATTTGTAGGGTTTCTGGAGCACGACAGCAGGTTTAAAGCAAAAGGATGTCTTGTTTTTGTTTTGTTTTGTTTTCTGCACAACATCTACTTAATGTGCAGAATTCCCTGCTGCATGCTGTTGCAAAGACTGCATGTAAAAGGAATTGGATAAATGCACGAAGGAGAGGTTTGCAGTTGAGAATGAGAGTGTGCTAGATCGACACGCTCTCCGGCACAGGACGCTCTTAATCTTCTGATTGCTGGAAGCTGGGAGGGATCCCAGGGGAGGGCTCACTGTGTATTCGTCCTTGTTTCTTCTGCGCTTTCCCTAAGCATTCGTGGCTGGCTACTGTCAGAGACAGGATACTGGGCTAAGAACACCTTTACGTGTAAGGCCGTTATGTTACGCTGACAGGACGAGGGTGGGGTGAACGCCTGTGTCGGGACACGGTGGGATAAACCTGGGCAGCCCCAGCTGCGGAGCGGAGCTTTATGGAGCTGCTGCTGCCGGTCGTAGGCAGTCCCGTACGTGACTTCCTCAGCATCCCTTTGATGGGGATGGCCAAAGGAGGAGTGCTGACAGACAGTGCAATAAATGCTGATGTTATGCGTGTTGTAAACCACTTCACAGAGAGACGTGAACATTTCCCAGGGTGTGGCGTGGCAAAGCCGAGAAACAGACTGTTTGAAGTTGTGACCAACTGCTTCTCTTCCTTTCTTTTTGGAGACGACTTTACATAGTGGGCGACACAGACAACCACAACAGTAATTAATAAGTCCAAGGGTTATTTGACAGTTTTTTGCCTGCCTTCCACCCCGCTGCCTCCTGCCTGAGCCCCGTGCCCCCCCCTCTGCAACTGAGAGCTGCAGAGGGGCCGATCGGGGCAGCTGGTGGCTGCGCCCACCCAACTGCGGTGCCCTCCTATGGAAACCTCTCTTCCCCATCACTCATCACATACTGCATCTGCCCCTGCCTCGACCAAAATCCCTGCTCTGTCCTCGCTCCCAGCAGCAGCGATGGTGTGGGGAGGGAGTGGGATGACCCCCACTCATGGGGGGCGCAGGGCAGTCTATTCCTGTGGAGAAAACGTGCATCGCGCGGGGTAGTGGAGAGGGGACTGTGCCTTGGTCCCTGTAATTATACCCATCTGTTACTTCCCCGTCTCCTCTGCCGCCGAAGCAACACACAAAGCACGGCGAGTGTGATTTAAGCCCCTGGAGAATACAATGGCTTCGTTTGAACAAGCCGAGCTGGCCTCTCCTGCCCCGCTTTTACTGCCCCGCTGCTGCATGCTGGGCTGTTGAGGGCCGCTCTTTCACAGAGCCCTCAGCTCTGGCTGCTCGGTCATTATTAGCTCTGTGCCTTTTTGTTGTTTCTGCTGCTGTTGTCAGACTTAGGCGGAGGGGACAATGTCAGAGCTGTTCCTCCTTTCCCCATCAAAGTGACTGGTTTGGGAATTTAGGGCCTTGCGCATTAATGGGACTGGTAAACTGGTTTTGCATTGCAGTCGCTCTTGTTTTCTGTGCCCTCTTGTCATTGCTGTTGACTCATCAGGCTGAAGTGTCTGAGCTTAATTGAAGCAGTAACAATGCAATCAACATTTCTCTCTATTTTTATCTGTATCTCCCCCTCCCCTCTGGTTTTTCTGCTGCCTGACATGATATTTCTGGGGCTGAGAGCTTGGCAGCCCTGCAGAGGGTTGCACTGGGAGGGGACTGAGCCACAAACAGAGCGAAGCCCACCGAACGAACAGGGATTCGTTCTTTTCTCTCAGTGATGCTGGACTCCCCACATGATGCTCATCATCGTCCCTGCGCTCCCCTTGTCACCTCCCCCTGTCATCCTTCCTGCGGCATGGAGAAGGCCTGGGCAGAGGGAAGTAATTCTATGGCAGAGCTGTATGGATGCATCCAATTAGCATAAAATTAACATAACTCTCTTTGTTTAACAGAGAGCATCCAGCTCTCCTCCTCTGTCTGAGTGGTGTGACCAGAGGCAGCGAGGAGTGACTGGTCTTGGTGAGATCTTGAAGAGATCGGTGGGGATGCTAGCTTGGTCTTTGAATTCCAGAGGAGAACCGAGTGCCCCTGCCAGCTGCACGCTGAGCGGCAACCGTTCTGCAGCAGGTGACTGATGCTCACATTTTCAAAGACAGGTCTCCAACACTAGATAGCCGTCTATATGTACGTAGCCTAATTTGTGAGGGTTGCAAGTCCTGGGAGCAGCAGTACATTCACCAGTCAGAGATCTTAAGAGCCTGGAAAAATCCACTGCTTTTCCTCAGGTGCTGAATTGCAGGCTCTGAGGTGTGACTGCTCGTGTGTTAGCTTTGAGAGCAGGGCTGGGATTCGGGCGCCTGCTGAGCGTTCTGCTTTGACGAGGATAACGGTACTCCCAGCATCTCCCACGGCCAACCTGAGGGCCTGGCGTGGCAAACGTGGTTACTGATAGTGCCGTAAGGGACAGATCCACAGCAGTCACCTTCCACTGGCTTCTCACATGGATTTTATTTTCCTCTTCCCTCTACAAGTGCAAAGAACATCCTGCCTGTGCCAGCCTTTATTTTTCCCCAGCAACAGCCGAAGAAGATGCATCTGCATGTCATCCAAGGTACCGCACAGTTGTACGGCTGTAGCTGCACCGTTCGTTACCGTACCATTGGGGAGCCAGAGCAGCCAGCGCAGCTGAGTCAGGGGCTTGACAAAGCTGTGTTGCCACTTTGCAGAGGGGCTGCGTTCTCTTTTGCTTTCTCGGTCCTTTTTCCATATTGCTTCTCCAGCGCCACCTTTGCCTGGGAACAGGCAGAAAGCCTATAGCTGGGAGAGCAAAGCCAGGGCACGGGAGCTGGAAGCTCTGAAGCTTCTGCAAACATGCCCCCTTAGGGGAAAAGGAGTAAGTAAGAAAATGTGGCCATTTTCTAATGCATTGAAGTAGCAACACAAAGTGCAGTTTTTTTTGATTCAGTGTGAAGTGCTGTGATTCATCCTGGGCCCACCATGGAGAACTTCTGATCCATGGCCACTTTCTTTGCACGTAAAGGCATTCGCGGGAGTTCTAACCCACTTTGCTGTACGAGCGTCAAAACAGAAAATCAGTTTTGCTGGGTGTTCCCGAGTGTCTCTTAAATAGGCAGGCTCCCAGGCAAGCAGTTTGCAGTGCGGTGTGTGGCTATTACAGTCTGGTCATCTCTGGTAGAACCTGAAGAGCAAAACAGGTCTCTGAAAGGAAGGATGGTCACTTGGACCAGTCTGGCCCTACCTTGAAGGCCAAGTTTCTGACCCCTGCGCCCAGATGGTGTGCAGCAGTTTGGGTGGGCAGAGTAGCAAAAAACAAATGGATTTCAAAGGTTTTGCATCTCAGAGGGATGCCAACTGGCTTTAACCTGTCTTTTCTTCTGAAATCCATTAGGGTAACTGTTGTTGATGGCAAAACCTAAGGTGTCAAGAGGATAAAGTATGAGGGAAAACAGTGATTTTTCTTTTTCTCTTGTCTAATGTCTTGGTGCACTTAGCAGTACCCTTGTGTAGTTGGTGCCTTGGTGTCTGTGTTTTTATATGTGGTCAGTTTGGTCCCCCAAATGCATATTTAGCTCTTCTGTGAAGTGATGGTAGGCAGAGAATCGTCTGAAAGTATGAAAATGTCAGTAGAAAAACCCAGAAGCTAGAGCAGGCATATGGGTAGGTGAATTTGTTGAAAAGTCTTTAAACTTGTGCCTGGGAAATGCCTGGATTTCAGGTTAGGAGTCCTTTGCAGTGCGACACGCCTCTCCTTTGTGTGAACTATACTGCCCTGCATCCTTTCTGTCACCTTTTTAGTGTTGTTATTGGGCTGCTCATTTCTGTTTTATAATCTGTTTCACTTTTTAAAAATACAAAATTAACATACTCTTCTCCTTCCCCCACCCACCCTGCAGTACAGAGAAAGACTGCTGCTTTGTGTCAAAACCAGGAGCTGTTTTTAAGGCAATACATGCAGATCCAGACCCCTCCGCACTGATGCTGTAATCTCTGCTGGCATCTTCAATAATTTCACAGCCTCGTGTTAGACTTTGCCTCACAAACGGGTATACAAAACCCAAATTGTGTTATCTAGGGAACAAATGCTTTCAAATATGTTCGAAGGGTGTGCAAGACCCAGCCACTATAAGCGAAGGAAGGCCAGAGGCAGCTCATTTTGCTAAATACTCCTTCATACCTCTTGCTCTTGGCAGAGCCTGAAGTTTTCATCAGCTCTGCCTGTGTGTCTGTCTCTGCCTTCTGCGCTGGCATTTGCCTCTATCGGCACGTTTTCGTGCCGTGCGATTTCGTCTGTGGCTGGCTGCCTGTTGGCGTGCGTCTCGCCCGCGCGCCTCGCTTCAGCTTGTGTCCGCCTGCCTGCTCCGTACGGGCTCTGCTCCGGTGTGTCCCAGCGCGTCCGCCTGCGCCTTCGCTGGCTGCGCGGGTGGCTCTGAGTCAGCCGACGTGCCGGCATCTGCCTCCCCGCGCAGTCCTGACTTTTGGGATGGGCGTCTCCCAGCGCGTCTGCCTGCCTGCGCGCATCCATCCTCGTGCATCTGCCTCGGTGCAGGATGGTACGCGGGAGGCTTTGTACGTGGTGAGGCTGGCAGCGTTTTAAACTGAATTTGGTGACCGTGCTCTTGTTGAGATGGAGACCCCATCGTTTCCCTCTGTCAGCCTAACGGACACTTGTGTCTGGGAGGAAAAGCTGTTGCCTTGGTGGCTTCAGTGGAGTGAAATAAAACAGTTTTGAGTCGGTGGGAACGGGGATCATTCTCAGATGTCAGCTCCTTGAAAACGGCATCACTTAAAATGTATACGAAGAGAAGAAAATGGATTTTTGTCTTACAGGAGGGGCTTGTACCCTTTGCACGGTGTTGGATGCCCCCCACCCCCCCCGGATTCAGGCAGAATGCTGCGCTCCGAAGGGAAGGTCTTTAAAAACAAAACAAAAGGCAGCTGTCAATTTAATCCAAGCTCCCTGATAAAATTCCAGCAGAGTTCCTTTTTTTCAGAGATGAAATAAGAACGCTGGCAGGCCCTCTTGACTGGCCACATAAATCATTCGCGGTAATTGCTCTGAGAAGGATGAGTGCCTCTTAGGTGCAGGGATGGGGGAAGGCGCCCGCTGCAGCCACACCGCTCCCCAGGTACCCATCGCCCCCCCAGACCTGGGGGCTGCTACCTGCAGCAGGGGTGGGTGCTGCAAGCCCAAAGGGGAGAATGTGCTGCAGAGGATAAATGAAAGGGTTTCCTCTCGCCTTCCCTTTGTTTTTGGTCCTGCTTTCATCGCCCTGGAGGGATTAGGAGTCAGACTGGGGGGATTTTGAGTAAGGGGTGGGGCCGAGGAGAGGGGGAGGGAAGGATGGATGGAGGCATGGGGAAGGTGGAGAGAATGAGATGGAGGTGAGAGGAAGAAGCAAGAGATTGATTTAAGTGACTAGCGTTTAGTGTGCTGGCGGCACAATTTCAATTAGCTAATATCTCCTTGGGCTGACGCGTGACTCTGCACGCTCCTCGTCGCTGCGATGAGAAGCGGAACAGCCGTAAAAAGCGTAGCGCCGGGGTCTGGTGTCTGGCTCGCCGGCTGCAGCGGTGCAGGAGGACAGCTGCTCCAGGAAGCTGCTGCAAAGCTGCGATTGCTCTCTCCCCGGGCAGTTGTAAAGATGGTGATAATAAAATAACAGGGCTCCAAAGCAGGGCTAGAGGAGCAGCCACCAGCGGCAAACCGAACAAAGAGGGCACTTCTTGATTCACCCCTTCGCTTTTGCGGTAGAAGCAGCGGGGTGTAGTTGTTACCGTATTTAATACGTACCTGTAACTGCTGCTATCAAAATGATCTCCTCACCGTTTGCTGAACCTCAGTGGTCTGAGGAGTGTCGGGGGCATAGCTGCAACTAAGAATAAATACTTAAATTATACATAAAGTAAAATCATGTACATATGAACAAGGGGGCTAAGGGCGAGGGGCGCGGAGGAGCAGAGCGGGAGCCTGGAGGTCCGGCTGTGTTCTTGCTCTGCCACTGGGCCGTGATGGGCCTGGCCCCCCTCTCCCGAGCCCCCCATCCCACGGAGCCTGGCCGGAGCAGCCTCTGCAACCTGGGTTGCGTGTGTGGGGGATATGTGAGCCATGGTGGCGCGAGAGTCGCTGCTGTGGGACCCAGCAGCGTGCTGGCTCGCAGCGAGCGTCTCGCAGGGGTGCTGCTGGCTCTCTGGATGAGCCTGTGCCCCCGCCTTGCTGGCGAGTCACGTATCGCTGTTCAGGGCTGTTCAGTAGTCATACCTGTTAGTTTTGAAACACAACCTGCGCCATTTGGTTCTGTGGCCCGCACTTCTTTTGCTAGTCTCCACAGAGGCAGCCCACTTCCATTTTCAGTGCAGCACCAGAGCTGACATTGCGTCTTTTCCTTGCTACAAACAAGCTTCTCTGCCAGTATTTCAGATGTCTCCTTCCCTTCTTTCTTTGTGGGCACAGAGCTCAGCTGCTGAGCACAAGCTTCAGCCTCCCTCTGTGCAGGGCTCGAAGAGAAAGCCTGAGAAACAAAGGAGCGCAGCCAGCGTGGCTGACTGGCAGCTGCAGCCTCCCGGACAAGTCGCTTGCGCCGTTTAGAGCAGAGCCTCTGAGCTGAGAAGAGAGGATAAACGTGTGCCCGCCGCACACCTGGGCACGGCACTCAGAGCCAGCAGCATCTTTCCCTCTTCGCATTGCCCTTTCCGTGCTCCGCAGACACTCCTCCCGCTCTCCAAGAAGTTGCGGTGAATGCACAAGCATTTGCAACAGTGAGGAAAAAATATTTTATAGGCTACAAGCCCTGTATGTGGGTGGGAGCGGGATGAGGTGTGTGGCAGCAAAACAGCAAAGAGATGGCACATATGTAGAGACGTACGCATGTATGTGCCACACACATGTATGTACCTGGCGGGGTCTGTATCAAAACAGAGCGTGGCCTGTGGAGTCTCTCAGTCACCCTCCTTCCTCCTCAGAGCCTTGGCCTGCAGATGTTTGTGAGTTAACCTGCAGCAGTGGAGGAGGTTGCTGTGCCCAGCCGTCGTCCGCCCCGGATCCCGAAGTAGCTCCCCTTGCAGCGGGAGCGGCTTAATCATTTGTGAGTCAGCTCCTGCGCGGCCACAGCTCACAGCCCAGCACGTTCAGGTGAACTGGCGCAGATGTTTGTCTTAATGGACTGCAGCCCTGCCAGAGAGGCTTTTCCAGCAGCAGAGCTCTCCCTACCGCGCAGGTCGCCCGCTGGGGAAGTGCAGTGGGATGGACGCAGCCCCAGTTTCATCCGCCAGCGCTTGAGAGCTCGCTGTCAGACTGGAGAGGAGCGAGTTGGCGTGCTGTGGGGAAATGCGAGGATTTCGGCGTGCTTTCTGCACGGCAGGGCCAAGCTCGGGGAGCCCTCCTGGCCCAGATCCCCCGCTGCGGGCAGTGGTAGGTGCGCTGACAGCACCAGTTAGTGATGAGAGGTTGTCCTCCTAATTATTAGGAAGGAAGCAGTCGTGATTTCCCCTTTAGGACACAAAGACGTAAAGGGCCAAGGGTCAGGAAGAAGGGACGTGAAGCGCTAGGGGAAAGGACCTTTGTGTTAGCAATGGCATCCTGCTCTCTCTAGTACTGTACTTGCTTTCTTAAACCCTTTGGTTTGTGCTAATCAGCTCTGCATGAAAAGTACATACTGTTTTGCAGATACAACGTTCAGTTTCCCGTTCCATTTATTCTCCAAATTGCCTATATTTTTCCCTTTTCTGTTCTTACCACTTTTGAAAAACATACTAAACTACATTTCCTGCTGCTTAAAAATGAACCAGAGTTAAAAAGCACCTTGCCTTTGAGGTGGAGATGTTAAGAATCATAAAATGGAATTAAAATGTCCGCATCCGCACCCTATTTCACGGCAGGTCTCAGTTCTAAGGAAGATGCTGACTTGGAAGAAAAAATGGCAGTTCCTGTGTGGAGTGATAGGGGAGGAATGATTTCCTGCACTGAAGCACTTGCAGGGGAGGCGATGAAGCCCTTGCGTCGTTCAGCGAGGACTGTCGTCTCACGACCTGCGCTCCCACGCTGCCAAGTGGCTCACTGATCTTGTGGGCTAGCATGGGCAAGCAGCCCCCAAGGAAGGTGAGCTGTCCCCTCAGATGGCCTCACCGAGTGCCGTATAGCGCTGTTCAGTCACTGGCATCCCTCGCCGGCTCTGACTGATGGCACGGGAGTGGTTCTGATTTCCCAGGAGGGAAAGTTGGAGGGTGAGGGACCGCAGGAGTCCCCAGTCAGAGGGGAAAGGAAGATGGCCTGGAGAAAGGGCCCAGCTCTTCTTCCTGGCAGTTCCAAACTGCAACTCTAGGGCCAGCTGCTGGGTGTTTCTTTTTTCATTCGTTTCATCTGTTGAATACAGGGATGCTGCTTTGTAGGGTAGCCATCCAGAAAATTGGACCAGATTCCCGCTTGAGACCCTGGTTGCTCAAGTCAGTGTTCCTGATACCTCCCAGAGCGCTTGAAAGTATAGAAGGATCTACCTTTTTTTTTTTTCAGACAAATATGTGGTCATCTTGCTGTTAACGGAATGATTGTGGCCCCTTAAAGCGCTTCTGAATCTGGTAAAGTTGCTTCATTAATAGCTTGATTTTAAAATAACCTTCTTCATATCTTCCTGTAGAATTTTCTGGGGCTCTAGTTTGCGCATAAACATTTCTGTGAGAGATGCGCTAGGAAACATACAGGTAGAGAGATTTCACCAAAATGCTAATAGATAACAGCAGTGTGGTAGGCGTGATAGATGGGTTGACGTCAAGGTTCGGATGGTTCCGTCTAGCTGAATCCTGCTGCCTTGGGTCGGAGCTCAGGCTGCCGATGACTGCTGTGATTACTGGAAGAGTTCATTGCTCCTCTTTTCAAGCGTGCCGGCATCACTGCTCTTGTGAATATTCCCTGACCTGCTTCAGCTAAAAGGAGCAGGTTAGGAAAGACTTGGTGTTTGTACTGTTTAACCCTTTTCATTTGGGCTGCAGTGGAGGAGAAAGCACTTACACCAGTTTCTGCCCTGGGTGGTTTGAGCGAGTTGTCACTTCTCATTAGAAGGCAATGGAAAACAGCACAGGGACCACGTCAGGGAGAGGGAGCTTTTCAGGCAGAGCAGCGGGATTTGGAGGAAGGTGCCCGCTTGCTGGCAGAGGGGGTAGGACATGTGCCTCATGCTCAGAAGTGAGCAAAACCTGCAGGGATGCCAGCTGCGTTTCAGTAGCTCCTTGCCCATTTCTAGGGCCAGAGCAGAAATAGGCGCAGCTCTTTAAGCTCCCCCAGGAATTTGGGTCTTCAGTGTGCTGAGGGCAGCCTTCCTTATCCATTATCCGTTCAGAAGTCTGTCACCAGTCAGCGGTTGGTGTTGCAGGCATTTTGGGATGGCCCAGCTGGGGCTTGTTTGAGAAACACATTTGTTTCTACATAGCTAGCTGAGATGTCTACCTTACTGCCATCTTTTCAGGTGAAACCTGTTGAGATGCTTTCAAAACCTGAGCCCTAGAGGTGAAGATTCATAAAAACCCATGGGATGCTTGATTCCTGTGTAGGCATCAATAGCAGTTGTCAACGTGCAAGCTAATGGAATGACAGAGAGGTGAGCAAGCGTATGCTCCTAGGCTGAAGCTGGAAGCTGCCCACAGAGAAGAGGACAGGATTTTTGGTAGCACAAGCTGACTCCTTTTGGATCTACAAGCTGTGCTGGTGAGTCCCGGTTGCAGTGGGGGCCCTCCTTTATTTTTCCTGGCCAGCACAGAAGGTGGAACTGAGAGGAAACATTACTAAAGGCAGCCTTGTGTGCGCTTGGGGTCAGACAGAAACATTGTGCTGGCATTAACCCAAACCCCAGTCTCGTTTTTAACCTCTGCTGTGTGAAATGCATAATCCAGGGTTATCTTTTACTTAAATGTAAGCAGTTGCTAAGCTAAGTTTCCAGCTGTGAATACGGCTTACCCTGTGACTGCAGCGCTTGGATGCTGACGGATGTGTTACCAGCTGGCAGTTGGAGAGCGGGATTGATTGGCTCAAACAGGAATTCAGAGATTTATTTGAAGGGTCGTGTAGGTTCTTCGGAGCGGCTCCTCCATTCGGGCTGTCAGTTCTGCCTTACAAGCACGTCTGAAAGGTGGCTGTACGGGTGCTGTTTAGATGCTACACAGCAGAGTTACAGTTTGTCTCTGATTTTTTTTACGGGTATATTAAAATAAAGTTTAAGGTTTGTTCCAGTTCATGATGTAGGGTCATCTGTAAGCTACAGATCTGAGAACAGCCTGGTGAGTTCAGGGTGATATGCTAGCACTTCTAGCCCCTCCTCTGAGGCTGTGCGAGGTATTAAAGCAGAAAGCTTCAGAATCTAAATGGTATTTTAGCACAATGTATTTCATTCTGTTTTCACTGGAATGTCTTTTTAATGACAGTAGAGAAATCTCTGTAAGGTGTACTTCCACCGATACCTCCATACTCAGGTCTCATACATCTGACACGGTACATCCACTTTGTTCTTCTAGCTTAGATCAAGCAGATTTTATTTGAGCACATCTCTGGCTGTGTTATGCCTTATACCTGAATAATCATGAACTGAATTCCCAATTAGTTTGACTTTTGCAACTAAAATCCTGTTGATTTCAACAGTATAGTCTGGTTTAAAATACACAGTGAAACTGCTCTCCCGGTACATCCCAGGGGGACCTTGTAATCTTATTAGACGCACCTGCTGCCATTTTATTTTAACCTCTCAGTTTCTCCCTGCTGTATAATGAATCCAATATTCCTCTGCCACGGAAAGCCATCCTGAATGAGCTGTACTGTCACTGTTAGGAGGAACGGCCCTGCCTCCAAGGAGCTGCTGGCAGCATCTCCATCCTCCACTGCCCAGCCCGGAGCAGCTGGTGATCACCTCCATCTTCTGCAGCTGCCAGCAGACCCCACGCACACGAGTGCTTGAAGGAGCATCCCAAGCGTCTGCCCCAGCCCAGGACACCAGTGACAAAGCGGCTGGGGCCGGGCAGCTGGCAATGCAGGTGGTTACGCAGAGCGGCGTGGCCCTCGCAGGCTGCAGAAACTTGGTGCTAAATCTTTTTCTGTGGCTGTTAAATCAGTAATGAAGCAGGATATAAAGTGGTTTTGCAGCTTCTGGGATATCAGACCTCTTCACTGCCGGCTTCACAGCTGTTACTTCTAATCAGCTGGGCAGGCACCATAGAAATGTCAATTTTAATAAACAGTCCTTCATTTCAAATTCAGTTTAGGTTTTACTGGTGGAGAGGGGGGACTCCTGACCTTGCGATCTCCGGTGTCAGAGTGGCTCACTGAGCACATGTCACTCCTCCCTTGCTGCCGTCCCGCGCGCGTGCTGCTGGAAGCGATGCAGGGGGACATTAAGGACCCGACGGTGACCAGCCTGAGTCCATGGACCCGGCGTCCCGTCCTGGACGGTGGGTGTGCAGCGATGCCTCGGGAGGAGCGTGAGGGCGGGAGAGGGCTTGTGGAGCTTTCTCCCAGGAGAGACTCTCCGAGCGTTCAGCAGTCTGCAGCTCCGGGACTTCCAGAACTACCAGTCATGTCTCTGTGTTTAATTAGAGGTGTTTAATTTGCAGTGGCTCCGTTTAGATCGCATTCTGTTCCGAGCTCGGACTGTGCCATACTTGACAAGGCTTTAAAGTCTGGGAATAAATAAATGGTAGTTTCATTTGAGACATCTTGTCTCGAATCCCTGCCAGGAGCCTGACACAGTGGGCTGAGACCTGGGGTTTTGCCTTCAGGGCTCGGGTGCCTCTCTGCAGCTCCAGGTCTGTGCCAGCGCATGAGATTTCAAAGAGGAGGCCTGCCCCCCCCCAGCACCGCTCCGCTGCCACGAGGCCTCACTGCCCACCCCCCGCCCTTCTCCCTGCCCTCTCTGGCACCAATGTCCCCCACCCTCACCATCTCCAGCCAGGTCCCCCCACTTCTGCTCTGTTAGCAAGAAAACCACAAGCATCCTTGTAGCATTTTTGTTGCTCTTTGTTGGTCTTGTTAGGTCCAGGAAAAGTCATTTTTATTGCTCTCTATTGGTCTTGTTAGGTCCAGGGAAAGTCCCAGGTGTTACCCAAGGCTTGGGGAAGGGTAGCTTCTTGCAGGTGCCATTTTTTATCGCAGCTATGTGTGTTAAGGGAAGAAAAAGAAGAGGAAGAATACTGATTTTTACATTCTTCAGTCGCTGCTGTGGAGTTACAGGCATGGGCATGAATCCATTCCCGGGAAGTCACCAGCAGAATTTGTTAAAGGGCACGAGATGAAGTATTCGCAGCGAATGGAAGTAAATCACGCTGGGAAGGAGACAGAGAGAGAGGGAAGGCCCCCCTGAGCCTCATTGCAGATGCTGCCTGCTCAGCCCGGGAGCGGCCAGCAGCATCCCGGAGCGGGCGCTGATGTTGGTTTGCCTCGCGGGCGGCTCGTGAGGCTGCGTGGGATCCGGGTGCCGTGCCTCCTAACACCATCTGAGACACGGGAACAGCGTGCCCCTCTCAGTGCGCCGTCAAAAGCGGTTGCGTGAGAGACCCCGCGCGTCTGCGTGCGCACCTCCGCGTGGAGGGAGAGCAGGGAGCCTTTCGTGCCGATCCTGGGGAATTTGGCTTCCCTTTAACTGAGGATCTCTGCTCAAACGCTTTTTTTTTCCCCTAGCAATCCCTCATTGTCAGGACTTCAATATTTTCTGGAAACATGTAATATGTCTGGCCATTTCTGTCTGTTGAGGAGAATCGACGTGTGGGTTGTAATATATATTAATTCCCCGGAGGGACATTGAACTGTTTCCTCTGCCCAGGTGGAAAGGGATAAACACAGCCACTGACATGCTGTTTAGTCTGAAAATAGCCCACTGAATGCATAATGAAGAGCCTCCCGAGGAGTTACTCTGCATGTTAAAATGGTGTTCAGCAGCCTGCGCTGTCACACAACATAATTTGAAGATGAATGTGCATCCAATCAGCCTACCAATAGCTGACTGTCACCGTCTGGCCATTAGTATTACCTGTCTGTTCAACGGCAGCCGCGTCTCCAGGAAGCAAGAAGTTCCTCGGTCCCAAAATCCATCTCGTGTGAACGAGACAAATGAGGAACCCTGTCTTGGCTTTGTGCTCAGCGCCCATTTCATGCTGAACAGCCACTTGGCTTTAGCTGACGAGGACAAAGGAAAATGAACATTTTTCTTCAGCGGGAGGATTTCTGAACGATCAGGGGAAGGAGCACCCCGCGTCCTTTGTAAGCCTAAAGGAGGCAGAGCGGCTGAGGGTCCTTCAGCGAAAGATGCCGTGTCTTCTGGTGCGCGCCGGCCCTGCCTGCACTGAAATAAAAATTGTCAGCCTTGATCCTTTATAAATGCGAGCCGGCGTTTGAGCAAAACGGCTCACGTTGGAGTCAATTGACAAGTGGCTTCTGCTGTTTAATTCACACCCTGGTAACAACACTTGCATGAATGATGTGTAGGCACCACTTTTGTCTCTGAACGTTTGACAGCAATTAGGGCTTCACTCCAGGGGCAGAACATCAGAGTAACACTGGAGTGCTGGAGGAGGAGGCCAGGGTAAAGAAATTAGCCATCTGTCTGGTGGAGACTGTATCCTCCAGGAGGCCGTTAGATGTCAACAACAGGCAAAATGTTTCCATTCTCATTGTCCTGCACTTCACTTGGACACAATGGTGTGAAAGGCGCACAGAAGCCCCATTCACTTCCAGTTATATAGAGGTCTGCCACCAGCCACCCTGACAAACACTCCCTGGCTATTGTGGCCAGCGGCAGCTGAGAGCTGCTCCCCTCTGCGCCGCTGGCAGAGACGCCTGTCTATTTTGGATGTCCCGTCGTGGAAAGCCGGGAGGCAGGGACGTAGGTGTTTAGCAGCAGAAAGCAGAGCCTGACTGCAAATGAGGAGGCAAAGTGATTTTTACAGCCTTTTTGCTTCAGGCAGGAGGAAACCGGTGCTGGTACGGGCTTAGGCTCTGCAGCGTGTTCCTGGGCTGCGAACCTCGAACGCGACACCGCGTCCCGAGAGGGAGAGGAGCAGGTAGATCTAATCGGTGCCACGTGGCTGTTCATCAGCTCGCCCAGCGTGGCCATGCTCCGCACCGCTTAGAGCAGCGCATCCATCAAGTTTCCGCTCGGAACTTTGATTTAAGAAACTCCCCGTCGCCAGAGACGGTTACTGCGAGATTAGGCTGGGCGGGGGTTTAGGGAGCGTGTGTTGACATTTGGCCGTGTTAGTCACACTGAGCTACGCAGCCCGAGCGGACTGCCAGCGCTCTCGCTGTCTGCTCTGAAGGACTGTCTTTAGAATTTCTACTGCTCGGGCATGTTACTTTTTAATTTTTTGTCTTTTACATAAAAACCAAACAGCTACAGCATTTTTCTGTCAGGAATTTGGACCAGTCCCCTAGCTTGATGGTTAAAAAATTCAAGTTTAGGAGCATTTTTGTTGCTTTATTTTTACACGTGTGTGTGTGTCTATAGAGAAGAGGGCTTGTGGGAGAGCAAGGGGCAGTGTAACGTTTTCATTGTCTGCATTGGTTGGCTTCAAGAGGTAAATTACAGAAGCACAGAATGCTTTGGGTTGCAAGGGACCTTTAAAGGCCATCTGGTCCAACCCCCCTGCAAGGAGCAGGGATATCTCCAGCCAGATCAGGTTGCTCAGAGCCCCGTCCAACCTGGCCTTGAATCTTTCCAGGTATGTGGCATCCACCACCATAACCTGATTCCAGACTACTGTCACTGTAAAAAATACAGCTCACAAGTAAAGCTGTTCTGTGCCTACGAAAGGAACCACCTCTATGAGCCTTCCTAATCTGCAAAGAAAGCCACATGTGATGTCAAAGGTCGGACTCTGGATGTTTGATTAGCCCTAGAAGGCGGCTGGTGTCTCCCTTCCTCCAGGTCGTTCAGACTAATTATGTATGTTTGTTAAGTGCAAGAATGTAATGAGATTCAACTCTTTGAATCTTCCAAATCTCAAGTGAGAGTTGGCGCAGCGAGAGAGTCCGTATCTCCTCTATTCCCTTCCTGGACTCTCTCAAGTCTGTCTTGCAGGGCTTGAGCATCAAGGTTTTACCTTTCCTAAGGCTCATGTCTGACACACTCCTGCTCTTGCACTGGGCTGTAGGCTATATACTGTCTTCTGGTCAACTGGACTGAACTGAGTTTGGACAGATGAAATATGTTTCTTCCTCGTAGGAGCACCTGGCCAGTGGCAAACAAAGTTTTCTTTATTTTAACAGTAGGGAGAGACCACATGGATAAAAGATATTTTAAATCGGTGGTGCACATGCACATCTACCTGCCCAGCAGATGGTACCTTAGATAGACTTTTCAGGACATCCCAGCAGATGTCCTTCCCAGTCATCTTCCCCTAGCAAGTCCTTTTCTCTTTCATAGAGTACTTTTCTGAACTTCCTTAGTTTTTGTTCTTGTTCTCACCTAATTTGTGTGAAGTCCTTTGCAAACCATTTGTTAGCTGGCTAGAGGTAGGCAGTAGGATCTTCAGTGCTAACAGTGCAAGTTTTCTCTCTCAGCAGACCTGCGATTACTAATGGATGGCTTGTCAGGACTACTTGTTTCCTTCCTGGTTTCTTTTTTTTTTTTTTGGTAGCCTTTAATGAAATGAAATAAGTACATTTGTATAGTAAGCATTACAATAACCAGGTCAAACAAGGTCAATTACAATAACCAGGGTCCTGCACTTGGGTCACAACAATGCCATGCAACGCTACAGGCTTGGGGAAGAGTGGCTGGAAAGCTGCCTGGTAGAAAAGGACATGAATATGGGCTGACAGTGTGCCCAGGTGGCCAAGAAGACCAACAGCATCCTGGCTTGTATCAGAAACAGCGTGACCAGCCGGACTAGGGAAGTGATCGTCCCCCTGTACTTGGCACTGGTGAGGCTGCACCTCAAATACTGTGTTCAGTTTTGGGCCCCTCACTACAAGGTGAGGTGCCGGAGCGCGTCCAAAGAAAAGTAAGGAAGCTGGTGAGGTGTCCGTAGCCTAAGTCTTACGAGAAGCAGCTGAGGGAACTGAGGTTGTTTAGCCTGGAGAAAAGGAGGCTCAGGGGAGACCTCATCGCTCTCTGCAGTGACCTGAAAGGAGGTTGGAGTGAGGTGGGTTTTGGTCTCTTCTCACAAGTAACTAGTGATAGAACCAGAGGAAATGGCCTCAAGGGGAGGTTTAGATTGGATATTAGGAAAAAATTATTCACTGAAAGGATTGTCAAGCATTGTAGCAGGCTGCCCAGAGAAGTGATTGAGTCACCATCCCTGGAGGTATTTAAAAAATGTGTAGATGTGGTGCTTAGGGACGTGGTTTAGTGGTGAACTTGGCAGTGCTAGGTTGGACTTGATGATCTTGAAGGTCTTTTCCAACTGAAATGATTCTGTAATTCTGTGATTCTATGAAATTTTGCAAAAGAGCTGTACCTTCTAGATGTGATCAGCACATGCTGTTTAGTTCGCACAGGGGTATTTTGGTTGGTTTTGTATACAGTGATCCATCAAGTTAAGTGCTGAGCCATCAACAAAGCCATCCATCTAACTCTGGTCAGAAGGTTGCCTTTAAGGGAGTGTCACTGGACAGAAATTGGTGTTGAGTACTGCTAGACTGACTGTAGTTTTTTTCTTCTGTAGAAATTAGTGACTCTTCTTGAAAAATGTGAAAGTGAAAATTTGAAGATTTGCCTGAAGTGTTCTGTTTTCTAAGCACTTTTTTCCTCCTGGTATTTGGCAAAACTTCTAAATTTTACTCCTGAAAACAGGAACCTGTTGTGATGACTGTTACACAGTTGAAATGGTAATTTTCCAGGGAAAATCAGTCTCAAAAGAAACTTTTCACCCAGTCCCAGTACTGAAGTAAAACTCCTGTGTTCATGTTCAGCCCATCTGTGAAAGCACTTTGTGAGGCCACGGTTTAGAAATAATGTCACTGCTTTCCCAGCCAACAAGATTGCGCATTGCCTTCTCAGTGCCACAAGCGGTGTCCATGTAGTGGTCAGCGCTGGTCAGAATGAATCATTTCCCATTTCCCTCCAAGATACGAGCTTTGCAGTGCTCCTTACCGTGGCTGGTTTAGGGAGCGAAGATCTGGTAATAAGCCTTGGCGTACAGATCACACAGGACTGTTTCTGCATCTTGTATGAAAGTCTCAGATTTCGTATTTCAGTCCCGAAAAGCCCCTGCCGAGCCGTTCTCTTGAAACTCAACTTTTTAAGTCAAATTTGGAGAAGGGGGCAAGCAGAGAGATGGCTGTTTTTCAGGGCTGGAGCAGCCTCTGATCACAGATAGATACATCTTTTTTTTACGCTTCAGACCTGTTAAGTATTGTGTCTTGCCTCCTCAGGCTGTGAAATTCTCTCTTGGAGCTCGAACGTGCGCGTACACGGGGTTTTTTTTATTAGCTTGGTAGGAGCCATTCGGTCCTGTCGTGGCGTGAGGGATGAGTCAGCCCGAAGAGACCACAACGCAACCTTGGTGGTTTCCTGTGTGACTGGCCAAGGAAAAGCCACTTGTCAGCAGAGCTGGCACTTTGGAGAACAGAGACTCAGCGCTCATGGGAGGAGGAATCGGATGCCGTTGCGCGTGTTCATCCTTCAGGCACGGTTTTACTTCTGCTTTCCAGTTCAGCAGCATCCAAGGTGACAGAGGGAAGAATAATAAACTAAATCGGTGGCCAGTGGGGTAGGTATGCTAACTAACATTTATCTGAATAGGCATTTATCATCCCTATCCAGGGTGGGCCCAAAATGTGTGAGATCTGTGGAAAAGTAAAAGCAAAGGTTGGTAGGGGCACCCTCTTCTTACCCAGTTGTTAGGATTTAATTACGTATTCCAGTAACAGTCAGTACCTAAAATAAGCAGAGGGCTGATGTTGTGAAATCCTCTGACCTCCGAGAGACCTCCCCGTTCCTTGCTAGGGGGAAGCAAAAGATAACGTGGACAATAATGACAGCAGAATCCATGGTAAAAAAAATGGGAAAAGAAATTAAAAGAGAAGGAGAGAAGTAGATAAGACTTGTTTCCTTTTGTAGCATGGACTGGGTTTGTAGCATGGACTGGGTTTGGATGTCTCTGCAGCTGTTGCTGCTGCTGCCACTATTATTTATTATTCATTATTTTAGCACAGGGAAGCAGCAGTAGCTGAAATAAGCTGAAGAGCATGACATTTGGTAACAAATGATTTTGAAGACTGTCCCCCAAAACAAAGTTACAGATTTGTATTTCAAAGGCTGTATGGATGGAAGATCCCACTGGGGATGAAAATATCATCAAACGGGTGGGTATGCGGATCTGTAAATAAATGCTGGTGCTTGTTTTTCATAACCGCTCTGGCTGCTGGACCTTTCGGTAACCTGGGCCTGACCACAGTGCTGCACAGGTCCGTCTCCTGACACGGGTACTTATGTAAAGGCTGGCACACTGTACCCAGTGACTGAGGATGTGCACAAGCATGAATAATGAGTGAGACTTTTGTTTCAGAACGGGCAGGTCAGAGATGACCCCAGCTTTGAGCTGTCCTGTGCTTCCCAGTACCTCAAGTGCTGAAATGGCCTCTTCTGGGAAACGGCATTTTCTACAGTAAAATAGGTTGGTCGTTGGAATAGAAGTTTTTTTTTAAATGCTGAGCAACAGAAACCTTCTGTAAGTAGTAAGTAATTTTCATGGTGTATGAAAATGACATGAGCAGAGATTTTCTGAGAGGTCATCTTGGTGAAAGTCAAGACTTCTTGGTGACAGCCGTAGTTGTGTGTTATTGGGTCATTTGCCATCTTCATTCTGGTTGAGACCTCCAGTGTCTAAAATTCTTGACTTTTGTCTGGACTGGTTTGTACAGGACAGATTTCAAGTGGATTGGTTGACAAGATACCAGTTCAGAACTGGTGAAGGAGAGGGCCACGTGGGTGCCTGCATGTTGAGTCCCTGAAAACAGATGTTTCTGTTGAAAAAAGGAATGTGTTGCAGCTGAGAATCCTGGAGCACTTTATGCGGAAAGTAGGAGAGGGCAAGGATGGGCCATGCCTTAAAACAGGGAACTGTTGAGAGCGGTGGAAAGTAGTCAGCATAAAGAAGCATCTTGTAGAAGATTTGAACAGAAGGTTACTGTGGCTTTGCTGCCCCAGAAGGTATAAATCTGTTCTTCCCTCCTCCTTCAGTCGGCTGCCCCTTCCCTTCCGTTGCATTGGAAGTGGACACAGCAGCAAAATTCCTTGCAAGCACCATTTTTTTTGTGGAGTGTTACTGCCTACTGCCGCAGCCCCGAGGGTCCCACACCAGCCTGAGAAGTCTGGGATTTGCTGTGTGAAGCGAGGGAGCCAAGTGAACCTCACAAGAAGAGATTCATGTGGACAGCAGTTAAAGCTATGCTACATGTGCCGTGGCCTAGAGGAGAGGCAGCTCATCGAACAATGAGAAACATGAGAAAAAGAAATAAAACCTTGCTGCCGGAGCTTTGGTGCGGTCCCTCCCTGCTTTCCCAAATTAATCCTGCTAAGTTTGCACAGAGCGCGTGTGTGGTTGAGGGAAACACTCGTCATTTGTTGTTTTGCAGAAGGGTGGTTCCCTGTGCCCTTGGAAAGAGGCCTCTCCTGCAAACCAAACAACAACAAAAACTTTCCCTTCAGGAAGCCAAAGCCTGTTTTTTGAAAGTGTACGTGCACGTCCGTGGCTTTTGGCATTTGTCTTCGTGTCAGTGTCCAAAACCAAATTTTGCTCTGGAAGTCATGAAATGTATGTGGAAGAAGTAATTGTACTTTGCACGCTGCAAATGTTGTCCCCGTTGTATCGATACGTTCAGATCTGATAGTGGATTCTGGGCAAATGAAGGCCTGCATCCTGGATTCTTGACTTCTCGAGCTCCAGATAACTACTGAAACATTGGAAAACAAAAAGAATCTTAAGAAATGGTATTAAACAAACCGCAAAACCCGTCTTCCCTTTCTAAACAGAGCTAAATGCCATCATAGCATTTCTTACATTGGCAACGCTAGAAATAAATTTAATAGTTTTCTACATCATTTTGCTCTCAGTTCCTGCTTTCCTAGGCTTCTTCACGGAAAACTGTCTCTTCTGTTTTTCCCTTGCTGTACCTGGCAATGTATAAGCAGAGCAGTAATGTCGCACCTTGGGATTTTGTCCATTGATTTTTTTTGTTCCCCAAGACTTTGATTCCTGGAGTCAGGTGACTGATGTCTCACCTCAGCTCTTGTACTTTTTAAGCAAGTTTCTGTACTCCACAGATGGAGTCTGGAGCAGAACCAACTGCAGGTGTATTGTTTTATCTCCTTAACTGTCTGGTGGAGGAAGGAGAGACCAGCTCCCAGTTTTGAAACATGAGCGCGCTGCAGCCCTGAGATTTGCAGCGCTCCAGAAACTGGGAGCATCCTGTCCTTTCATGAGTTTCTTGCAGATGCTGTGTCTTCCAGTGATGCCTGTAGCTTGGCGTTGGTTGGTACGTCACAAGTTTTTACAAGTGTGAGAAGGGCATGCCGCTCCCAGGCTGTGGAAGCTTTCAGACCATTTTCTTACGTACCTGCTGTGCCTCAACAGCGATTTAGAGCTGAACGAAACTCAGAGGCACCTTACGCCTGTGAGTAGGCACCTTTGGTTAATGGTAAGCTCCCAGCCCCCCTCTTTTCGTGCCGAGCGGCAGCTGCAGGGAGCGCATTGAGGTGGGACGGTAGAGATGGCAGAGCATGGGATGTGATTTCAGGGATGGCGACACTGCCAGTTCAGTCTGTACCCACCGGCGTGTGTTGTCCTTAGGCATGGAGCTGGCAGGCTTTGGGGTGGCATGGTGACAGCTCTGCCGGAACCTCACTTGGGAAACTTCTGATGGAGCTCATCAGGAGGAGGCTTGTGGGGAAGGCACTGTCCCCCCTTTGTCAAATGGCAAAACAGTTTATGCCACAGAGCCTCCGAGTAGGCTCCTCTCACAGCAGCCATGTGCGTGACAGACAACAGGTAAAGGCTACTGTGAAAAACACCCACCACGTTTTTCCTTTGTAACTACTTTGACTTCTTTCAGATGTGAAAGGAAGAGCTGACAGAGAATGCCTTCCCTTCTCATAAATGAGATTTCAATACCTGAGGAAGTTGACAGTGTCCCTCTCTGTCTTATATTCTGAGGCTGTGGAAGGCTTCAACGTAACCCTGGTAGTTAAGCTGTAATTGTCTGAACTGAGCCAGGGGGAAGCTGGTGAAAAGTGACACACGTAGCTTTTTTTTTTTTCTTAAATGTCACTCATCCAATTGGCTTTTAACAAGAACACTCTCCAGGCCGTCTCTAGAAGGACCTGTCTGCTTACAGGCATATATCACAAAGTTCTTGATCACCTCCTCTTCCCAACCTTTTCACTGTTTGTTAAGGAGCATTGATGTGCTGTGAGAGTCTCTCGTTACAGTAATTCCTGTGTGTTGGACTAAAAAGTCCTCATGGGAGCAGCCCCATACAGGCTGAGACGGGCTAGGTGATCTTCTCTGTCTTCTCCGTCTGTGCTTCTGTCGCTCGTGTGTGACACATCTCCAAACAGTGCCCTTAGAGAGCACTCCCGGTGGTAAAGCTCTGAAACGCCGGCATTATCCACGGAGAGCCTTTCTAGCTCAAAGTACTCACATAATAGAAAGTGTAGACAGCTTAACCAAAGCAGCGGTTTTGCAGTCTGAACATCTGGTGGGTACTGAGGGGACTGTGGCTTGACTCCCATCATCTGCCACTGGGGTCACGACTTGGCACAGCCGGTTTTTGGGATGGTGGCACGTTGCTCTGCGGAGCGCGTGGGTGCAGAAAGGCTCTTCCGCTCATGGGAAATCTGCAGGGTTTCTCCCTGCTGAGGGGCAGTCTCCTGTTTACTGCTGAACTTCGCTTCCTTTAGTGGGTTCAGCAAGTGCTGGTAGGGTAACACGCCAACGCGGCTCGAGGGGCACCGCACCCCCTCCGGCAAGGAGCCCTGCTGCGGGAGCACCCGGCCACGGCCAGCCTCGGTCCTCGTCTCAGCGTCGCCCTTCCGACGGCGACCCAGCCTTGCTCTGGCTCTGGCACTGCGAAGGCGCCCGTAGCGAGGGGCCGAGTGTGTGCCCCGGGGAGTGTAGCGCTCCAATTACACCTGACACAGAGGAAGCAGCTTGTTGGAGGGGGGAGCGCGCAGCTGTCAGCTCCCGACAGCCATGACAGATTCACGGGGCTCTGCCGATCCGTCTCAGCCAGCTCTGGAAATAAGGAAAGACTTGTCTCCGGATCCAGAAAAGCTGGCACTGTCTGGATCGCTCATTTTTAGCCAAGAAGC